>JAKSZP010016065.1:0-109190 GCA_022478985.1 Massospora cicadina | reverse complement strand
AGTGCCCTACCTCTGAAGCGATATGGCGCGAAGTTCAACGTCTGCTTGGCCAGGATCAGGCACATCCCTTCTCTCTGTCAAGGGATATGTTTGCTATATTCATGGTACCCCCTCTTCCACCCTCCCTCCGCGCTCTGGTGGTCACAATTGCCATGTGGACTATCCACACGATTGTCTTGAATGCCATCGCAGGCTCCAACCCCACCCTCCCAAAAGCTGTCCACAGATTCTAGTCCCATTTGGTGGACCACATTCAAGCATGGATTTTTGGGTACCTCCCACCGCGTCGCCGTCAGCTGGTCTCCTCCTAGTTCCCAGTTTGGTTCATCAACTCGGACCCTTTCCTCCACACATGTTCAATTGTGGTTATGGCCCCTTTACACGCTCCCTCCTCCTCCCCATAGTGGCGTTCCCGCTGGCAACAAGAGATAGCATCGCTTCTCTAGGGTGCCTTCCCTGTTACTAAGTTTCGGTTTTTTCATGTTTACATTTGGAAGTGTCCGTCCCCTGGTCAGCCTTCTCCACAATAAATCAATTTACAATATAAGCTGAACCTAACTTAATAAGTAAGGCACAGTTACTATATCACATCCTTAATCAAAATGCACCCAAATAACCAATTCACCCACCCCATTCACACTAGCCCTAAATTTATTATGATATAAATTGTTGAAATTGGCACTGCTTCCTTAAAATTAAAGTGCACAGGTCAGTATATATAAGGGCAAAAGATTAGTAGTATCAGGTCAAAATCTTGAAAAGTAATTAAAAATTTTACATATTAATATCTATATGTTTTTATAAAAATTAAATATACATCATAGTAAAATTACTGGAAGTCACTTGAGGTTCACAGGTTGGTAGTTTATGTAGTGGGTAGGCTTCATGCACTACTGGTAATACAAGATCCCCTTCCAAAAATGGCTGCCATTTATAATATGCTTTTTTAAATCTCAGGTTTCTCATTAATGCAATTCTGGATAAACGAGAAACATCTAAGAGCTTGAGGTAGTTTAATAGTATTCATAAAAAGGCTGAGAGACTGGTGCTTAGGCTTTGGGGCATTTACAGCTATAAGCAATCATCTAAATACTAATAGTACAGTAATATAATAGGCTAAATATGATAAAGACACTAATAATGATGCGTTTATGGTGGCACTGAGGCAAGGGTGTTTATAAGTAATTTGATTGTATATGGTTGCAGGGATGAGATAAATCAATATAAGTAAGTGGATCAGGGTTTAGCGCCACTGGGGTGAAGAGGAATCAGTTATGATTAAATTAAT
Organism: Massospora cicadina; assembly: GCA_022478985.1. Classification (NCBI taxonomy): domain Eukaryota; kingdom Fungi; phylum Entomophthoromycota; class Entomophthoromycetes; order Entomophthorales; family Entomophthoraceae; genus Massospora; species Massospora cicadina. The sequence goes on along the minus strand of JAKSZP010016065.1, from coordinate 107,902 downwards.
TTTATTTCTTTGGTGATGTGGCTCAACAAATTCATAGTTATAAACTAAATAAGGTGACGAAGCCTTTAAGGCAAGGGTCAATCAATAAAAATTAATTATCATTAATAATTTTCTACTAAAACAATAGTAAGTGATGCTACAAGAAGATTTTTACAAGGGGAAGAATTGCAGAAAGCCAAAAGTAAACATCATGGTGGAAATTTCAGCAAATAATTAATAATTCAATCCTTAGATTAATGCTGGCGTAAGTAAAGTATTTATTCAATAGCGTATGTTTAATTATTGGTTCAATATATAATTGAGTAATCAAAAGATTTGTTCTTATAGTTGGTCAGAATCATTCTCAACAAGAATCTTGATAAAAAAAGTTCACTTATTCTCATTATTATCCAAAACAAATATAATCCAAGAACTTCTTTTTTACAAAAAAATACTTGATCTAGTATTATTTCAATTCATGTAATTATGTGCCTGAGTTTAGCTTATTGTAAAAAATAGTATTAAGTAATTCTAAACGAGGTTATCAAGTACTATTGCTAGTTAATTAGCTTATATTAAAGTAAAGTTCTTAACATTTACATATATCTACTTATTATATACACAACTTATGGATAAATTGTTAAGAATTGATTAAGGCTAGAGGATAAAGTATTCATAAGCACTACTATCTAAACAAAATCAAAAATGAGACTGTACTATGTTATCATGCATCTTAATCTTAATTTTCATAGATAGGTAAAAAGTAATATAGTATTGATATGGTATGAAGTATTTCTCAATTTGGACTGCTCTAGCCAGCCTGATTACTGAAACAAAACTCTGTTTATTTTCCTGTAGAACAACGCAACACCTATGCCTCAACTTAAAGAAAGATTGTGATAGTGCAATTTTTAAAGACTAAAAATATCTTAATTTGGTTATTTTCAAAAAGAAACAGCTTTATAAATTTAATGTAAAACTATTTATTTCAAAGGTTTATTCAAATCATTATATTTTGGTGGCAAATACATTAATTTATTTCGAATAATATTACTTAATGATTACTGATTTTTGATTTAAGCATCCTCTACTAACATGTTACTTAAGCTGATTCCAATCCTAATTTTATTGTCCTTAGAACGCTTTATAGAAAACAGTTATTATGTCTAAATTACTTCTTTGTCTAAAATTTAAGTGACTCTAAAATAGATGAGATTGTTAAGATGGATTCCTTTTAAACCATATATCTAGGACGCTACCAACAGCTATATATACAACATTGTAAGAAAAATTACACGCCCTTTCATAAATCTTGTTTGGGTAAATAAGGTGTAAAGGAAGATTATTTTTAAAAGAATGTGACATTTAGCAATTTACAGTATCACTAAATGAGTTTTGTAAACTCTAAAACTTTGACCTATTTATCTGATGCAAATTATTTCATTATCCACCATATCATGGTAACTAGATCTGTCTTCACTGGATGAAAATCCCATAATACTTCTCAAACATAAGTTTTAAGCCTTGTCACACCAGCGGGTATGCTTTAAATTTTCTTATAAGTGAACTAATTAGGACGATTCAGATATAAAAGAGCTTCTAATACTTATATAATTAGGATCTAACAGCTTAGTAATTGAGGCAAACATATACTAGTATGACTGACATCAAATATTAATACTCTTGTGTGGCTTTAGCCGTATTTAGGTTAACAAACATTAAAGCTTTTAAAGATTTATTTTTAAAATGGGTTAATGCCTCATAAAGAAGCATGTTTATGAAGTTCTGAATTGTATTGTAATAAATGGTGAAGCTACTTAGCTATGTAAATTTATAGATAACATCATTAAGTTAATGAATATAGATTATAATATTGATTTTTAATTTTTTCTAAAGATCTCTCATGTTATATTTTAAAAATCCACTGAAACATTCACTAATTAATAAATTGCATTATAACCTCTTAGCAAGTTCTTCTTTATGCAAGAAATAATAACATATTATATCTTTTTAAACGAAAATAGTCTAAAAGAAAAAATAATGTAGACTTTAAGAACTATAAGTCAGATGACTTTAGATTAATAATTATGGATTAAAAATATATTCTGAGAAAAATAAATTTTTCCTATTATAGTGCTTAAGTCTAAAATAAAAATTAGTTTCCATCCAAAAAGGTGATAATTTCATGGGTTTACTTGTTCATTTCTATATTGATCACAAAAACTTTAGAATTAGGGTAGACTAGGCATGAAAATCTATATCACTTTGATTTGAGAATTAATCACATTGATATAATGAACCTACCTTTAAATCATTACCTAACTTTTGCACTTCATATGACTGAAATTCTGCAAATCTATCTATTAGCATGTCCTCCATAGATAAAGTTTGATTCCAAATGGGAAGATGGTTATATGGTGTTTTTATGATTTAATGCATTGCACTATCTATAGAACTGCCAGTGTATATATGTTGTGCTAAAATTTATGATCTTCTGGGGTTTTTCTTTCCACTCAATATCACTTTTGAGAAAATTAAAAATTACAGCAAATATAAACAGTATTAAAAACCCAACATGCAGCAAAACCCCAATGTCCTCAGTCCTACCGCCTGCTGCTCCAAAATTGGGCAGCGGCAAGACCCTCCTAGCATCTTCCACCCAGCGGGAAAATGCTTCCAAACTTGGTCAACCAGCCCCCCTATGCCTCAGGTCAATACTTTCCCCCAAAGGATCTCGCCCTCCACCTTGAATGTTCCCGAGTGGCGCTCCATAGCCCCTTGTGCTCCTTAAAGTAAGATGCAATTCAGCCTCTGGGTGAATATAGCAACTTGTTTCTCAACAATGACAAACAAATTATAGAATTAGCCCAGGTGCTTATGCATCCTGAAGGCTTTATTGACTTCCTCCCCTACAAGGGGTACTTTGACCTTGCTTCACCTGTGAAGCCAATGTTGCAATTGCAGCTAACATTCCCTGGTGTTCCAGGGAACTACATTCCAACTACTTGCACCAGTTGCCGGATGACAACACTCTTCTGGTTCAATTTTCAGGCCTTCCAACCCACCTCCCCCCTGTCACTTTATATAATGAACTATTTGCTGGGAGTTCAGTATATGGCGCTGACCCCAATCTACAATTTGTAGTTTCCAGTGGAGCCACTGACTTGCGGGCCCTCACACCTTTGCAAATGTACACCCAATATCAACCAAAATCGCAATTTTGATTATTCCTTGCACTATTGTACCCTCTGCCTCTGACCACCCTTTCTGGGCCAGAGTAGACAAAGGGCGCACAATCTGCAACATTTTTTTGACCTGAACCACTCAAAGCGCTGCTGCCCCATCATAGCCTGAGCTGGGGCACACATGATCAACTCCCCCCATAATGCTCCCATTGCTGACGTAAAGACTTTTTTAAATGGGGCATAATCCTCCCTCCACCCAAAATGGTAGATGCAACTGCCACTGATTCAGCTAATAAGTAACCTACATTTCAAACCTCTACTCCTACTCCAACTAATTGGGAGCCAGCATGAACCCCAGTAAATTCAAAAAAAACCTATCCAGCCACCCACCCCAACCCACCTGTATGCTGATCAACGTATTGTTTCCAACTAAAATTTCTTGGATAATTTGGAGAAAGTTTATGATTTGGGAAATCCCATCCATGACTCAGTCAAGGCCCTAGGCCTCAAAATGTACCTAAATGCAGAATATGCAGCTCAATTTCCAATTTGGCACTATGCTCTACACTCTGATGCTGATGAATTCTGAAGTGACTATTAACTCACCAAAGAGGCTATTGCCTCCCCTGATTGTCAATCCCTCTAAAAGGCTGTAGCAAAATCAGTTGTAATCTTGGCCAAGGGGATACCCACCCCTGTCCTTCCCCCATGTAACAAGTTCATAAAAAAATTCCTCAAATTCCACCAAGTTGCTAACAAAGCAACACTAAAAGTTATGATGGTCTCAAAATTTGGCCAAAAACCTGCATTACCAGAAAGAACAATATCACCTTTACCACCTGTCCCAAAGTTCGCCTTGGGGCTAAAAAAGCCCAATCCAAATATATCACCACACTCCTCATAGCAAAATTCAAGCTGCAAGCCCCATTCTGCTACCTTGACCCCGCTTTGAGGATGCACCCACATCGTGCTCTCAAAACTCTGCTATACACTGTCCAAAACAGAGGAGGAAGATGAGCCTCTCAATCCCCACTCACCCCCACCATGGATGTATAGCAGTTTACTGCATCTGACTTGGTTGGATCATTTCAGTTTTTTACTATCTCTTTGATTTGGTTTGAGTATATGATCATCTCTTTATGTTTGTTAAAATTTAGTTTATAGTATAAGATTTGCCCCTCAGAGCTCAGTATTGTCCATCGCCTGGTTAGCTTGCCTCAGTTAAATATAAAAATTATTCTATGCTTACTTTCTTATTCAAGCATCTGATTAAAAAGTTATTCATTAAAGAGCATGCTGTACCATTTATACCTGTTTAAGGGTATAATTATCATAGAAAGTTTGTATCTATTATTGCTACTTCTATTTATTATTGTAACTATTGTTAACTTTGTAATATATTGGTTTTTAAGACACGCCCTGGAATGTATGCGCTTAGATAGACTATCTTGCAGTGGGCTGGCGCATAGCAACCATAGGTGAGATGGTAATGAGTAAATGAAAATAGGTTGGTGACCCTAATAACATTGATGTCTCACAGTTAAATTTTAAGAAAAGTCTTATTAGACAAATCATCTTTTTTAGGAAAAAAAGTTAGTTTTAGTGATTTCTTAAGCGATTTATAATGTATTCCAATGACTCTTTATTGAATTGAGGATTTTGTATAAAAAGATATCATTCTTCATTAAGTTGCTTGTTTTCATATATATAGATTCACTTCTAGGGGATATAATACTCATATAAATATCTCTATCACTATTTTCAAGTGCTACTACCTTTGAAAGTCATTAGAGGTGGGTTGACCTTGGGACAAATATAACCCACACCGAGAATTTTTCTAGTCAGTACAGGTTTTGAACTCAAAACCTGCACTTAGGGTGGAAGCAGTTTTACCTGCTCAGCTAACCACCCTTTAAGTGCTACTACCTTTGAAGTACATTATTAATTTAATCAAGTTAATCAAAAATAGTCTATTCTAACAAAAGTGCCTTATCTTACATATTTTGGGGAATTTTATCAGGGTAAGGCTGACCAGGGGACGGACACTTCCAATAAGACACTACAAACATAAACTTCAGCGAGAGGAAGGCACCCCAGAGAAGCAAACGCTATCTCCTGTTGCCAGTGGGAACGCCAAGAAAAGGGAGGGGGGTAACCTGTGCAGGGGCTTGCGCCACTATTGAGCACGTATGGAGGAAAGGGTCTGAAACTATGAACCAAACTGGAACCAAGGATGTGACCAACTGGCGGTGACGTGGTGGGAGGTACCAAACATCCATGCTTGAAAGTGGTCCACTAGGTGCGACTGGAACCGGCGGAGAGCTTCTTGGAGGGTGGGGGTTGATACTGAGATAGCATCTAGGACAATCGTGTTTATAGTCCACATAGCGATTGCAACTACCAAGGCCTGGAGGGAGGGTGGAAGAGGGGAAGCCATGGATAAAGCAAACATGTCCTTAGCCAGGCTGAAGGGCTGTGCCTGATCCTGGTGAAAGAGACGCTGAACCTCACTCCATATCACTTTTGAGGGAGGGCACTCTTCCAGGCGGTGAACCAAAGTTCTATACTGGCCACACATGACGCAAGATGAGTTCAAAGCGTTAGAGCGCTTAGCAGTATGGTATACTCATCTCAAGCAGTGCCACACATGGGAACAAATATGTGGCTGAAGAAGAGGGTGGTAGCATATTTCCATATGGCTTACTGGGTATCAAGGGGTAGGGGATGTCCGTCATGTCCAGGTAGTCCACCCTGGCCATGGTAGGGGGTCATATGGGTATCACTCCGTTCAGATTGTGAAATCCTTGTACTTCCTGGGTGAACTGAGGAGTAGGGCGCCCCCTCTGGGTGGTGTGCCCACTGATGCAAATACTCCACTCAGCGCTCCGCATGGAAAGGAGAATTCTTTTGAAGTGGGGCGACGTCCCATGTGGGCCCACAGCAGAAGGATGGGAGGCAAGATACCTTAACAGAGAGTGGGGGTGGGTAGGATCGCTTAGGCCCAGGGCGCGGGAGATGTTGGAGTGGGCTGCGCGGGACCAATGCTGGGCTGAGATCGTGAGTTAATGATGGCAGCAATCCAGGTGCCAAGGATTTTGGCAGCATGGGCTTCAAAGTTGAGCAGACCCATACCACAACTATGGCGAGGGCCAAACATGACATCCAGGCGCACCGGTGGTGGGCAGCCTAACCAAAGCCACCCTTGCAGAAGGGCATATAATGACTTGAAGAAACAAGGGGAAAAAGTGATGGTGTGGGCCCCAAACCAAACTTTAGAAAGGAGCATAGAGTTGGCTACCACTGACCTGCCTGTAAGGGAGATCTGGTGGGCTTTTGGGGAAGCTATGCATCTAGTAACGTCGTCTAGGATATGATGCTCCATTACCATTGAGGCGTACCCTCTCGCCTCCAGCCACACCCCCAAATGGCGGAATGGGCCAGCGGTGGGGCTTGGCACAAAGGGGAGCACAAGCGGGGCGGTGTGGGGTGGGCAGGGCAAATGATCCCGTGAGAAAGTTGTTGAAGAAGATAGGAAACAGGGCGCTAGGCCCAGCGGGCTTGATACCGACCAAGGAGAACAATTTCTGTTTTGAAGGCGTTGAGTGCTGCATTACTTACCCTGGAGTAAACCTGGATAGTATCTTCAAGCGCGCATGCATCATGATTGTTAGACACCCCAACCACACAATCATCAGCAATCGCCAACATCTTGACAGGGGCTTGGCCTTGCACATGGACCCCAGAAAGGCGGGCTTTCACATTTTGAAGAAGTGGGTTAAGGCTGAAGTTATACAAGAGTGGGCTAAGATGGTCCCCTTGGCGCAGTCCCCTTTGAGGGCGGACAACATCCGTGAGGAAGCCAGGGCCACGCACAGCCATTGTGGTGGACTCCATTAGCAACATCACCCAATTAAGGAAGCAGAGGGGGAGGCGGAACTTGTGGAGGCAGGCTCTGAGGTATTCCCAATTGACTCTATCATAGGCCTTCTGATGGTCTAAAAACACAAGTGCTCCAGAAGCCGTGGATTGACAGACGTTGGCTACGGTGTGTATATTGTCCCAAAATCGACCTTTTGAGGATGAAACCGAATTGCTCAGGGGAGATGAGGGCAGAGGCAGAAACCCCTAGACGGTTAGCCATGATTTTAGTAAAAAAAATTTGTGTCTGTGTTAGTAAGAGAAATGGAACGCCGGTTGTCCAAGTCCAGTTTATCCTCTTTTTTGTACAATGTAATCGTGAAGGCCTCTTGCCCTCCAAGCAGGAGGCGCATTTCCAGAAGGCATTGGTTCAGAGAGGCAAGAAGCAAGGAGGAAAGTCCTTTGAAATACTTCTTATAGAACTCTTAAGGGATGTCGTCTGGGCCTGGGCATTTTCTATATAGTGCACCTCAAACGGCAGACCATAGTTTGTCCCAAGTAATCAAATTTATCAACTCTGGAAATCGGGAAATGGTAAGATGTGTGCGCTTTCAAGAAAAGTTTTTATTTTGGCTGGCGGAATTGGCTCAGATTGATAAAATTCAGAGTAACAATTTTGTATATGATTGCCACTTTGGCCAGCAATCCATGACGGAGTGGTCTGGCCTTCTCACCTGTGTGCAGGCCAAGCTCTGGCGTGGTGCAAATTTTTTTTTTTTGAAAAGAGTAAGCGGAGCATGTATTGCCCACTGTAATATGCTTTGCTTTATATTGAACACAGACACAATGCTTGTATTGTCTCACCAGTGCGTTGAGGCATGCGGACACTTCCACCCACTTGTGACCCCATGCTGGGCTGTAGCCTGAAGTGGGGACATTAGACTCCAGTTGGTCCAACTCTGCCAGTGTGCGCATAATGACTGCTGAGGCAGCCCGTGAGCGGTGGGAGGAGAGGTGGTGAGCCTGGAGGATCATGTTCACCTAGAAGTTTGACCAGGTGGAAATTGGAACTGCACATAACGGTGTGACAAACTCCAGAGCCAAGGTCATGGATTCCACCCATAAGAAACATATTGACGACGCAACTTTGGCTGGGTGGAGTTTGCACCATTTCAGTGTCTGGGCTGCTGGATTGGATAAATGGAAGGAAATTGATACCATCCTAGGGTCGGAGAAATCAATTTTTGTCATGGTGAAGTGGGAAATTTGGGTTTGAAATTTCAATGGTACAAGAATAAGGTCAATGCGGGACATGGACCTTAGCTGGCCATTGTGTACATAGGGGCGCGACATGTTAGAGAGTAGCGGAGCATGGCATGGCAAAGTATCAAACAACCCTAGGGTGGCTTTGAGAACGCGAAGTTCAATGTGCCCCTGTGTGAGTGTAGGCGATGAGGGCCAGCGGTCTGTGGATTGGTTCATCCAGCAGTCCATGTCACCAACAATGAACAGGTCAGGGGGTAGCAGAAGGGAATAGATTTCTGAGAAAAATTCCCAACATTTGCATGCCCAGGTTGGGGTGTAAATAATATTGATAGAATGCACTTTGTCGTCATATGAAAAGGTGATAACAAGGATGCTGCCGTTTAGGTATGTATTAGATGAAATGAAATTAAAACTATGGTTCACTCAAACAAGCACCCCACAGTGTGTAGACCGGAAGGAGAGGGAGGGGAGGAGCATGGTTTGCTATGATTCCTCAATACCGCGCGGACAATGGGTTTCCTGAATGGCCAGGATGTCCATGGGTAAATTATTTTGTAAAAATCTCAGTTTCCTAGCCCAGGACATTGAGGCCTTGAGTCCAGCGATGTTCAATGTCCCTAAAGTAAAGGATCTCCTATCACACCTAGGGTGTGAGGGGAAGGGCACCCATGCCCTTCAGCCTTCTCTTTTTCAGTACGTCGCTGCACTGCAGTGTGGGTGTTCTGTGCTATGGAGTATGTGTGAGTGGGAAGCCTTAGCAGTGGGGTTTGCTTTGGCTTTTTCCTTCGCTTTTTTCCCTGCTGTGGGATGAGTTTTTTGGTGTGTGCATTTGTGGTGCACCATTGCTTGGAGGTGGAATTTTGGCAGGATTTCCAGTGAGTGACTTGGTCCCAATCATTGCTTGGGTGCATTTATCAGGTGAAACTGATTTATCCATCAGGATTTCAGCTTGGGTGGCCCAATCAGCTTGTGCGTCCCAATCTGATTGGTTGAGGGACTTGCGAGCTGCTTCCACCATTGAAAGTCTTGATGTCCTCCTGGAGCTGGGCTGGCAGGATTGCGGATGCAGGCTTGGCCACATCCTTGGCTGCTGCCTTGCAGGCCTGCTTAGCCTTCTTCCGCTCTTGTGGTAACACTGGTTTTACTAGAATGTAGCAGCCTTGTGCTCCCTTGAGAAGGCTGCGTCAGTGTCTAGTGCTTGTTCATAGTGGGATTCTGCACCGCAAATTGCATCTGATAGAATTCAGTTTTAGGAATGCCCTCCTTGGCGGGGCAGGTATGGTCCTTGTGGCCAAAAGCATGACAGAACATGCAGATGGGAGGCGCACTATTCACGGTGACCCTGAAAGGATGTGTGATTTGCCCATTGATTTCAACATAAGTGGTGTGTTGCGATTCTGATATGACTGGACGATAATCCTGGGACAGTTAGGGTGGCTTGAGATGAATCCGCCAAAACGAGATTAGTTACGAATATTTGAGTGCCTCAAGATGAGGCTATATTGGGATATAATAAATACTTATTGGATTGCCTCAAAATAAGGTGATCTGGCAATGTTGACATTTGATAAATACAAATTAATTCGCCTACAAGTTAGGCGATAGGAAGTTAAAGAATAACTAGCCAAAACGAGGAGAATTGGGCGAACCAAATAGTCCAAGAAACAAGTGTGGTATCATCCAAAGCTGCTCTATATGAGTGGGATGGGCGATTAAGAGGGGTTGTTAGTTAATAGGAAAAGTGAGAAGGACAGAGAGGATTCTCGGAGCTTATTATATTAAAATAAAGTATTGTATTGGGAGCAAGTGCCCTATAATTATTATATTAATGTTTATTCTGTTGGTATTAAGGGCCACAATTGTCATATTGTTGGTCCTATTGCTCAGTAGGCTAGACCCTGTGCAAACCCCTTAAGGCGTATCTCCAAAATTCCGCCGAATTACAACAGTGGTGCTCACTACAGGGGGCCCATTGATCAGTAATAAACTAATAAAATATCAGTCGCCTGCTATGTCTCTTCTAGGTTGCTTTGATAAGAAATCTGCATGACACAATAGGACCGTTGCATATTAGGAGTTGAAACTTGCATTGGACATTGTGCTCAAAAGACAAGATGAGCTGCTCCAGGAAGCCTGCCTTGCTCAGCTGCCGCCATTTGATTGTGAAGGGAATATTCATGGGTTCTTTCAATGATTTGAGTTTGCAACTGAAGGTGCCTCGGACTGGAGCAGGGCGAAACTGTTGATCTCCACCTTTAATGTCGGAAGTGCTGATCAAGTTGTTTGTTACCTTTCAGACAGTTCCGTTACATACCAAGAAGTCAAAGAGATGGTGATACAGTTGTTCAGCAGAAAAGCAAAGATGTCGCATCAGAAAGCTGAGTTCATGATCATCAGGTTTTAACAAAATGAGACTCTCACCACATTTGCTGAGCGGTTTATGGCAGAAGCACATGTGTTTATTGGGGCTGGGATTCTAGATGAAGCTGATGTATGCATTGCAATGGCCTCTGCGGTGAAGCCATATACCAAGCTTTACAATGTCATGGCCTTGTTGTTAGAGGACGATGTACCTTTTCTTAAACTTGTTCAGTTTTTACGTCGGTTAGCTGTAACTTTCCCTCCACCAAATATCAAGCAGATTCACACTGTCGCTGAGTCCCACCCTAACCACGGGGAGGGAAGCAACCAGTCAATGCAGATCATGTCAGGCTACTCCCCGCAGCCCAACATCTGTCCCATAAATGCTGAGCAACAACTGCACAACTACCTCTTCAGCCCTAACTACGCTGATTGACATCAGGCAGTCTACCAATGTGGGTCTGGTTATGCCAATCATCTTTGGAATAACTTTCCAAGTGGGCCAACTTATATTAAGCACAAACGTAGGCCCTATGGAGTAAGTTGCTTTAATTGCGGTCTCACCGGGCACATGGGATGATGGTGCCCCTATTTACAGATCCCTCATGTACAACAGGATCAAAGTTATCAGGGAAAAGTCAGAGCGGAATAGAGATGGGACTCTCTACTTCCACTATCTTGAAGTCATAGGTCCCCCTTGAATCTATTGTATTGAAGGTAGAAGAAGCCTCCCAGTATGATGATACATTCCTCTACCAGCAGCTTTTTGGGGGAGTAAATGTGATGAGCCTAGCACAATTCCAAAATATGTCCAACACAGGGTTTCTGGAGCAGCCAAAGTCTTACGCTTGCCAAATGTTTGACCAAAATCTGTCAGACTAGTTAGAACCATTTGCGGATGCATTGTCTCTAAGAGAAGTAGAGGTCTCCTTTCAAGTGGATGCTATTATAGCAGGATACCCTAAAGTTGGTGCGGGTATTATAGGTTTCCTGGGAAAACATGAACCGCTGAATGTACATGTAGTAAATAACTGGTATTCATCTTACTTGGAGTGCACTTATTGTGATGTGGTGGTTGCCAAAACCCAAGTATGAGATATAATTGATATGGTCGCTCCTGTTAACATTGTCTCCACTAAGTTGGTGGCAAAGTTGGCTTTAAAACCTGACATAGAACATCAGATGGTGTATGGGACCGCGGGAACAGAAACCACAGTTTCTGAGGGAGCGTATAGCGCGCTTCCTTTGCGGTTTGGATCTGTTGTTATTATGGAACTGGCAGTAGTATTACCAAACAGCAATTATGATCTAATGATTGGGACTGCTTTTTTGTGCCACTATGGGGCTGTCATTGACATGATGGAAGAGACCCTAGCCATCCTGGGATAACGGATTCCCATCTACTTTACTTCAAGGGGAGTGCCAGATGAACCAATAATCTCTAGTCAAATTAATCTCGCCTATAGTGATGATGTGATACCTGTAAAATATTGGCGGATGAAGCGGAAGACATGAACGCTTCCAACACAGATATACAAGTACAAAGGGATTCCGCTACGAGCTGCAAACGCTTTTACTATCCCTTCTGGGCATCAGGTCATAATTGGGACCAAGCTTAAAATTGATATACTGGGCGGTCTATATGGAGAGGTTGTGGGGCCCTATCAACAATCATGACTTGACACTCATGTGGCTCCTGGGTTACTGTTACCTGGGCAGGGTGAAATAAAAGTGTTGGTAGCAAATCTGCAGAAGGAGATGATGAAGGTTCAGCGGCACCAAGTGGTAACTTACCTGCATTTGATCCCTATCAATGAGGTCCACTAGATACATGACTTTGGTTCTTGGGAAGATCTCGGCTTGCCTTAAAAACCACCTTCGGTGTAATGACTGTGGTTCCTTGGGAGGCGCTCACTGGTCTATCAGAGGATCATAAGGACAGGGTGATGGATCTGTTTAAAAAATTTCACAGCATGTTTGCAACTGATGATCACGACTTGGGTTGTGCTCATGGGGTTGTGCATCAGGTGGACATGGGAGACCATCTCCCTATCAGGTCATGGCCTATCCTTCGCTCAAAGGCAGCAGAAGAAGTTGTGTCTACAGAATTAGATGCATTGGTGGAACAAGGAATGTTGGAGCCGTCAAAAAGTCCCTGGGCATCCCCAGTACTAATCGTCAAAAAGAAAGATGGCTCCAATTGAGTAGTAATCGATTATCAGAAGATTAACAGCATTATGAAAAAAGATTCGTACCTGCTTCAAAAAACAATGTGTCAGATTGGTTAGGTGGGGCTAAGTAATCTCTGCTATGGATTTGATATTGGGGTACTGGCAGATTGAGTTGTCAGTGGCAGAAAAAGAAAAGTACGCTATAATCACCTCAAAAGGATTTTTCCAGTCTACACGTATGCCACAGGGTTTGTGCAATGCTCCCACTATGTTCCAGCGGGCTATGGATACTATTTTAGGTGACCTAAAGCTGACATGCATCCTTGTATACCTTGACGACATTAATGTTTTCTCCTGAACCTTCTCTGAACACCTCAACTAGTTAAAAGCATTATTCCGCTGGCTTGCTGAGGCCAACATCAAGATCAAACCTCGGAAATGCCACTTTTTTAAGGAACAATTGGAATATCTCGGCTTTGTGGTAGACTCCAAAGGGCTTATCCCTCAGCCAGCCAATGTGGAAGCCATCTGCAAGATGACTCGGCCAAGCAATAAGCGGGATATCCAGGTGTTCTTGGGGATGATCAGTTACTACCAGTGGTTCATTCCCAACTTCTGCTGTATTGGGGCTCCACTCTTTGAGCTACTTAAGAAAAACGCTGGTTTCAACTGGATGGATTGATGTCAAACTGCTTTTGATGTATTGCAAACCAAGTTGGCTAGCGCACCTGTTTTGCAATACCCCAATTTCAAAAAAGAGTTGTTGTGCAAATGGATGCTTCGCTTTCTGCTGTAGGGGCTGTGTTATCCCAAAAGGATGATTACGGTATGGAGCACCCCATTGCATATTGTAACTGCAGTTTAACTGGGTTTGAACAGAATTACACCATTACCGAGTGGGAGTGTTTAGCAGTAATCTATGCATATAAGCAATTCTGGGTCTAACTTCACGGGGTGAAATTCAAAGTGGTAACGTATTATGCCTCCTTATGCTGGCTACAGAATCTGCGAGAACCTGAAGGGCAGCTCGCGAGATGGGCTTTGAAGCTCCAAGCATATGACTTTGATATCATGCATTGACCTGGGGCGAAGCATCAGAATGCGGACTGTCTTTCCCAATTACCCACAGTCGCCATTACAGAGGATGTGGCTGACATAATGTACAAAAAGATGATTGTGGGCAAATATCAAGATGAGCCGCTGCCTATGATCAAAGTGTTAGATGGGCTTAGGCAGGATACCTTCTTGCGCAATGGGGAGCTATATAAGCGGATTGGGGAATCAACGCTGAGTTTCCCAAAGCCTCTGCCCAGCCTGCGATAATTATGGATGCTCATAAAGCGGTAGGTCATGGAGGGTTGAAAAAGATGCTGGAGTTCTTGTAACCCCACTACTATTGGGAAAGTATGCACTACGATGTGCTCAAGACAGTTGGTTGTTGCCATCAGTGCCAAGTAGAGAAACCATACCACCAGAAGGCCACCTACCAGCTAGTTAAGCCTCAGTTCGCATGGCATACAATTTTGTTAGATGTGGTGGGGCCGCTGCCAACTGGTGCAAACCGCTCCAAAAATATAATAGTAGCCATTGACCATTTGACAAGATGGGTGGAAGCGAGGGCTATCAAGGATTTGGGAGCAGTCTCTACCGCCAAGTTCATCCTGGAGTGTGTCATACAGCGCCATAATTGTCCACAATTTATCCTAATGGACAACGGAACCAATTTTACATCACATATATTGGCCAAGTTGAACGAGCTCATAGAAATCTGTGGGGTCTTAACTACCCCCTACCACCCTGAATCCAACGATATGGTGGAACAGATCAATGGGACCTTGGTAAATATTCTACACAAGCTTGTAAATGATTGGCCTTCAAACTGGAGCACCCTTTTATCCACTGCTGTCTTCGCATACAATATTAGCTACCACTCAGCAACTGGTAAGAGTCCATTTTAATTGCTCTATGGATGCCATCCAGCTCCCCCTGCCTTGCTTTACTCCTGTGTGGGGGATACAGGTGGAGTCAAACCCCACCACTATTTGTCTACCTTAATGAACACTCTGATCAAGCTCCAAACTGAGGCATATTCTACTAGTCTTGCCAAGAAAATTTAGGATCATGCAGCTGACCAAAGTAGACGCTGCAGTCTTCCACAGTTTGGTATAGGGAATTGGTCCTGTTTCACAACCAGCATGGATTTGGAATAAGGAACAAGCTCAACAGCATATTGAGAGGACCATTTGAGATCATTGAGAAACCTGGGGTTGACGCCTACACCATTGAGGAACCTGCAGGGGGTTGAATTATTAACTGGGTACACGTGAAGTTCCTTTGACCATACAAACAATAAATGCCTTATTATCCAGTCAAGGAGGGGGTAATGTCGCTATTCTGATATGACTGGACGATAATCCTGGGACAGTTAGGGCGGTTTGAGACAAATCTGCCGAAATGAGATTAGTTATGATTAATTGAGTGCCTCAAGATGAGGCAATATTGGGATATAATGAGTTAATTATTGGATTGCCTCAAAATAAGGCGATTGGGTGATGTTGACATTCGATGAATATGAATTAAATTGCCTACAATTTAGGTGATAGGAAGTTAAAGAATAACTAGCCAAAACGAGGAGAATCGGGGGAACCAAATAGTCCAAGCAACAAGTGTGATATCATCTGAAGCTGCTGTATATGAGTAGGATGGGCGATTAAGAGGGGTTGTTGGTTAATAGGAAAAATTGAGCAGGACAGAGAGGATCCGCGGAGCTTATTATATTAAAATAAAGTATTGTAGTGGGAGTAAGTGCCCTATAATTATTATATTAATATTTATTCTGTTGGTACCAAGGGCCACGATTTTCATATTATTGGTCCTATTGATCAGTGGGATAGAACCCTGTACAAACCCCTTAAGGCGTATATCCAGGATTACATCGAATTACAACATGGTGTATGGGATTTGGGTCAAATCCTCCGCTATCCCCATGGATGGGGTGAGAACAGCAATTGTTTTGCCCGTGCACAGGTTTGGCATGAGCATAAAGTGCTGCATTTTGAAGGATTGTATTTCTCCATGTATGGCAAGCCCAGCCTTCAGGTGGTGCTCTAGCACGTTGTGCCTGACCGTTGTAGGGAGGAAGTCAAAAGTCACAAAAATTGATTTGATTTAATCCAACAGGTGCACTTCATTTCAATTACCCATTGACCATCCATAAGGTCCACTAGTACTCGCACCTTTGCAGCTTCATCTGCCGCTTCCTTATTTTTGAAGCCAAGATCCAGTCAACCATGTGGCATGGAGTGGGGTGCGATGTACACTGCATTCAGGAGATGTGTGTACATCTCCACAAAACATCTCCCAAAGCGCCGTTTTCTGAATATCCAGTAAAGATTGTTCCCCATGTCCACCAATGATAGTGGTTTGGAGTGCAGCGTACTGATGAACTGGTTGCAGCGGGCTTGCCAGGCCAAAATTTATGGGGAAATGGTAAGCGCCAGTTTTTTTACTAAGTTTGTCTATTCCGCTGGACTCACCAGAGCGTTTATGAAATTTGGTTGACGTGGTGCCAACACCTGTGCCCTTTACTTAACTCGCCCAACTGCTCCCCAACATTAGTGCCAACTAATCTCCCCAATGAGATTATCAAACTTTACCTAGACTTGAATTGAATTTGGTGCAAATTGTTTGCAACGAGAGAGAAAAGTTGCCTTATCTTACATAATCTATCTTACTTCTATAATCTTCTACTGATAGTTCATTAAGGGCAGTTCTATGGAAACCAACAAGATTTTGTTTTGAGATTCATGAACCTTTTTCATATTAATAGTATCTAGTCTATAAAGTAACCAGAAATAAAGCTAAATTATTTTAAATTTTGAAACTATAGGTTCTAGATAGAACTTGCTTAATATAATTTTTAATCTTTACTTTTTTAATTAATATCAAATTAGAACTCAAGTATTAGTTAAATTAGCTTTTAACATTTAAAGCTGTTTTCTACAGTTATCTAAATTAAGATACAGCTCAGCTTTTCTTTCCCATAATGTTATCATTAGTTGCAACGATTTAAAATAAGCATAATTTTTGATAAAAACACAGGAGAGATGGGCGAATTCAACAATCTCAATTAAACTGGGCGATAGCTGTATCAGGCAATGGGCAAAATGGTGCACCAAAGGGCAAGAAACGCCCTAGAGGGGGACTGGGAACTAATGCTGCCAAGAAACCACAGACTCAGACACCGTCCAGGTTTGTGGATTTCACCACTAAACAAAAAATATACATGAAAATCCAGTATGTCCAACCCCTATTGAAGGTAGAGCATGGGCTTCAACTTTTCCTAGGCTAGATTCTCCAACTCTGTGGGAGAAAGTGGGCGAGGCACGGTCCTCTCTTTTCCCCCACGCAATGTATGTTACCACCCATACCATCCACCGCAGCTGGATCAATATGGGCTTTGAAACCAAAGAAGATGAAGATGCCGCTGCAAAAGTCTGCATCAAAATTGCCCTCCACGAGGGCGAATAAATTGTATTCAACGTGCACACCAGATGGAACAAAGTGAACACTTTGGACATCTCATTTGACTTGGCCCCTAAACCTTTCCTACAAGATAATTGAAGAGGAGCTCCGACATGGACTTGCCATCTACAGAGAAATTAAACAAACCAAACTACAGTAGTCTCACCTGATGCCAAACCTGTGCACAGGTAAGGCAATCTCCATGATCAACCCAATCCCCGTGGTGGCTGCAGACATCATAAGAGTTTCGCGCACAGTGGTGTTTAACCTCCAGGATGGGGGAGTTTCAAAGGTATTCTGCGTCACACCAGAAAGTGCAACGCCTATCTGTAACCACTGCAACGCATTGGGGCACAAGGAACATGCATGCCCCGTGAAGGAGGGCATTTTGGTATTAAATATGTGATGATGACATGGACGAAGATGATAAAGACCTCGCCAAAATAATTGACACCAACCACCACTTCCCCTGAGGAGAGGAAGGGCAATACATCCTCATAGACCCAGTGTCACCCAAACTACGCAAAATGGTACAGAAGTCCACAAATGGGCAGCGGCCAAGGCTGCATCACTCACGGCCTCCTCCATAAATCCTGGTCAAATTCAGGAGGACATAGAGGAAATCAACTAAGCTAACCATTCAGAGCAGAATGCCCAATTTGAGGAGAACATGGAGGAAATTAACTTTGCCACCCAATAGAATAGAATTCCCAAGCTAAAAATTTTCTCAGTAATTCAACTGAATCACCATATGTTATCAATCAAGAAAAAATAGCAGGACAATTCAGCTCCACTATGGGCGAAAATGAAAGACACAATTCTACAAATTTGAACCCCACAATCATAGAAAACAATCAGCACACCACACTGAACCACCATGAGTCATGAACAGAAAAACCCGACTCAAACCCTAAAAACTGCAAGACCCACATGAAAGTGGCACAGGGTAAGGGATAAGATGACAACACAGGGTGGACAGTCCAATGACACGGAGCGAGTTCAAGGAATGAGTGCAGGGTTTGGGCCAGGTGGCCCTCCCAACTGCTCCTGAGGTGCTGTGGGCACCTCAGTGTCAATATGGACATTAAACATCATGGGAGCCAGGGCACAAACATCCCAAGCCAAAAAGCCGGAATTCTTGTGAAAACCCCCTGTAGATATCTTGGCCATCCAAGAAACTCACTGTCTACAGGGGGAAGAGGGATCCTAATCAGCCAGGGTCTCACCATCCCTATCAGTATGGATGTCCCACTGTGGGGTGATCATCTGAAATAACAAAAAATGAAAAATCACAAACTCCTCTTCATATCTGCATGGACGCATCCTGTTAGCAATGATCACAAGCCAAGAGGACAAAATCTTGATATCATGCATCTATGCACCATTCTCCGCAGCTAAGAGGAAACAATTCCTTGAAACCCAACACTCACCATCCTACCAGATACCATCCTGTTAGGTGACTTCCACTGCTTATATAACCCCAACACGGACTGATGGCCTAACCTCAGGGAATACCCCATGGGGCACATTAGATTTCAAGCAATAGAGCATCCCATGGCCTATATGATACCCTCCCTGGGGTCACCACTACTTCCCCACATGACCCAACCCATCATACGTGAGGGAACGCTCATCTAATGAGCCACATTGACTTTATTCTCACCCCAATAACCCACCTCTCAAAACTCTCCAACTTCTCAACAAAAAGATTGATTTCTCTGACCACCAACTCATTTCAGTGCAGCTTTTGCTAACCTGAACTCCCACACAGGCATCGACATGGACGAAGCTACACCTGGAAACAGATATTTGCCTGAAATATCCAACTTAGTCAGATATGATGCCACAAACCCATAATTTGCAACCCCATTCATATCGGACCCCATCAAAACCTGGGCAAATTTCAAAGGCGAACTAATAAATAAAATTCGCCATCTCGCCTCACATAAGTACATCGCTGATACAATCTCAGTTAGGCGCACCTTGGAGGAACTTGACCGCCTCAAGATCAACACTCTGAAGTCCCGCTATAGCCCCAACTGGGGGTGCAAATGAGCAGGAATATTTGCCCGCCTAAACGCCCTCATCTTTGAACACCAGCATATAATCAAAGTATCAAGAAAAAGTAAGTTCATAAAAAAAGGCAAAACCTGCTCAACGTTATTATTCCACCAATTCCACTCCCGTGGCAACCAGATCACATGCACACAGGTATGCAAAGATGGCGGCACCGTGGCAACTGACCCAGAGGAGGTCAAGGCAGAATTACACGGCATTTACACCAAATTATACTGCAAAACCCCAACTGATGGCCAAAAATAAAAGATTTTATACACTCCTCTGGAATACAAAGTGCACCGCCAGACTATAACCTCCTAAACCTGATCACAAAGTAGGAGCTCTGGGACACAGTCCGTGGTGCACCACGTAGGAAATGCCCAGGGCCTGATGGGATACCCTACGAATTCTACAAAAAATACTTCAAACAAATCGCCCCCCTCCTCTTGGCATCAATGAACCAGTCACTGCTGGAGACACGCCTTCTTCCTGGCGGCTAGGACTCCTATGTAATAACCCTGTTTAGGAAGGGGGACAAACTGGACCTGGCTAACTGGCACCCAATTGTACTCTCTAACTCTGGTAAAAAACTACTTACAAAAATTTTAGCAATAAGATTAGGCACAATAGCCTCCAAAGTCCTGTTGCTCAATCAGTTTTGGTTATACTAGGGCGTTCAATCTGGAATAATATACACTCCATTGCCAACATATGCCAATTTAAAGCAACTGGAGCCCTGGTATTCCTAGACCAGGAGAAGGAATTTGACCGCATTAGTTGGCTGTACCTGAAGGAATGCCTTAGCGCCTTCAAACTCCCACCCAGATTCATAAACTGGCGATGCTCCTTACAGAATCCGCGTCCATGGCTCTATGCGGCCCTGGTTTCCTAATCAACAAGATCACACCACACAGAAGGCTCAATCAAGGGGACCCCCTCAGCCCACTGCTGTATAACTTCAGTATTGATCCACTCCTTCACATCTCTGACTCACACCTTAAGGGCATAACCGCGCAAGGACAACCAACAGTCAATATACTAGCCTTTTAAGATGACTGAATGACATGTATAGCTAACAATAATGCTGCCCGACACCTGAACGCACCCTGGAGGAATATTCCATTGTGAGCAATGCGTCGCTCAACAAAAGGAAGATGGAAATAATCCTCCTAAGCAAGTACACTAACAACTGAGCCACAACACCCAAACCTCACAGCCCACCCACAAAGGAACAACCCATTCATCCTACCCTGTCCGCCACCTTGGGATATGGCTGAAAACAGGGGGGTATGCCAATGAGACAATTGAGAACAATATACTACAGCGGGTGTCCAACCACGTCGCCTCCCTCAAGGGAAAATTCCCAGGACTAATGGGGTGAGTAACAGTTGCCAACTCACTCATCCTCCCGATTCTTTGGTTCCCTGCCCACGCAATCTCCTTCTCACCTACATTCATATCCTCAATCCACGCACTTATCTAGGGATGGCTGTGCCCTGGGTACCAGACACATGTATGAATTGAAATGCTATTTGGCCCACTCTCCACCGGAGGCATGGGCCTAATAAACTTTGAGGTCCACGCTAACTGCATATTGGGCAGCTGTATAGAGGAAGTCCTAGCTCCAGACCTCCCACAACAACACTGGTCTAGAGCGGCGAGGGCAAACTTTGCACAGGTGCTCAAACTATCCAACTCACACAACCTGTCCAGCCTGCTCACATACTTTGAGAACCGCCCCAATGCAGCGGATCACATGGAGCCCCCCTCACTTCAAACGCCTCCTCTGAACCATTCAGCACATGAAGTGGACTGTCACTTTCAGAGGCACTAGCCAGAGAAGTGGAAGGCCCAGAGCCCACTTCACGCTAAGGAAACCAGTCAACCACTCACAGAGGGACAAACATGACATGTCCTCATTCATCGCAAGAATCAACTACATGGATGCTTTAGACTTTCCCTACGATTTCACAACACATAAGGCAATATGGAGGCTAACACTAATCCGCTCCTCAAGCCAAGAGTAAGAGCTAACACCTGGCGTTGCCTCAGAAGAACCTATAGAACTGAAGATCGCTTCAACTATCTTCATGCAGCATGCGCAGTGTGTGGAGGGGATGGCACCCTGCACCACCGCCTCAAAGCATGCCCCCCATCTAGAGCCATATGGCGGGAAGTTGCATGTCTGTTAAGAACCCAAAATGACCAGGAATTGTCAATCGCCAGAAGACTCCTCGCACTTTAACTTGAATCCCCAATACCACCTTCACTCCGCTCCCTGATAGTCGCCATTGCAATGTGGGCAATCCACATTATAGCACTGGATGCCTTCAAGGGAACCATACCCACCATCCATGGGACAATCAGCAGATTTCACCTACACTTACTGGAACACTTTCATGCCTGGATATACAGATACATGAGGCTGAAGCAACAACAACTTGTTGAATCAAGCTTCCCAGTATGTTTCTGCATATGGATCCCATTCCTCTGCACCTGCTCCATAACAGGGAAATCCCCTTTGGAGTAAGGGATTTAACCCCTATACCTGGTGGTACCAGATGGAAACAGGGGTAGCTCAACTACTCTGAGGTGCCTAAATCTCGCTATACTTCACCTCTTCCTATCCCATTACATATAATAGTATTGTCCATCCCCCGGTTAGTTTACCTCTGTTAAATAAATAAACTAAGTTACTGTATAAGTTTAAAATACCACCATTAAGACTGGGTATGTGATCACATTAATTTACTATATGGGGTAATTTTTTTATTGGCTGCAATTAAAAGATCTTATAAAAGTTTTAGATATTACTAAGATGCTGTTGGAATTTTAACAAAAATTATGTTTTTTTCGATATGATAATAATTTGTATTCTAGTTAAATGAATGTAGGTGTTTATTTAATTGACTTATTAAGTTTTTTGGATTCTAAGAGGGTAGCTCTAAATTAGCCATTGCTTTATTTGATAAATGGTTTAATCAGGGCTAATTCAATGAACATAATTATAAGAGGTAATGGGCTGAGTTGAAATACCTTAAATTTATTAAACAATAAGGCACAATTTCACCGACTTTGGAATTGTGGTAATGGTAGTTCTGTTTAATGGCATGTTAAATGATGCATTAAATGAATAGAGTAAGGCTATTCTCTTTAACAATAATGAGGATAATTTCTTATAGGTGGTCATTAAATTTTATGAGTCACATATATATAAAATTTCTTGATAGAACACTAATGTTGTTGTTAAATGTCTTACTAGTAGATTTTTTTATTAATTATATATTAGAAAAACTAATTTTTGAATCAGATTGCGCTTCCTATACTCAAACAGAAAGCTGTTGTATTTAGTAAAAAAATAAAAAATCCCTTGTGAACTTGTGTAGCTACCAAGTTTAAATGAATGGTGCTCACTACCTGAGGATTCTGAATTAAATTTGTCTTTACATAAGTAGACAACAGCAAGTGTGGATTATTGTCTAGTAAAGGGAGTAATGGTTGATTTGAGGGAGTTGAGTGCAGGGACCCCAAAAAGGTGAACTTGGAGTACATTAGGGTACTGGAAACCACTGCAGCCATTTATGAAAAACCCATGTAGAGAATTCAAAAAGAAATTAGAAGTTTAAGAAAGCAGATGATGCAATGATTCTAGTTCTTACCCACTGAATTTACTGATAGAGCCTGCAGCCTTATTTCCAACCTAAAAATCAGGGTGAAGGGTTTAAGAAATTAAGCTTTTTGTGCCCTTTTTCTTCTGCTTTAGCAGGGTTGTTGCACACTGAAGGACAGATGGAAGTTATCTTGTTAATTATGTTCATCCAACCATTCATAATATGCTGCTCAAGCAAGCCAGAAAGAAGGTAGCAATTGTTGATTTGGCTTTGTATACTTAAAAAGAAGCATCAGTATTTTCAATTTAGTTTCCTATCTTGATGCTAACTTTTATCAGATCTGCTATATTCTTGATTTAACTTAATAAAGTCTTCTACAAGAAAATAACCAAATTCAGGGATTAGTCACCAAACTAAGTGACATTATCAAGGAATTGTTAACCTTAATTGGCTACACCTCTGTTGGAAATATGTTATGGAAAACTGATTGTCAGAAAGCCAAATGGATTATCGCCAATTTAGTCTTTATGAAATTTGCTGCCATGCTAATGACTCTAATGTAAATCAATAAAACAATATATTATATTAATAAATAACACAGCTATGCTAAAGAAAGTATCAATGAATTACATTTCATTATCAGCAATCTGAGCTCAAAGTTAAGATGATTTAAGGTAGCTTGTTAAATTAAGAGGGACTTATTATCCTGATCTTGGACTCTAAATCTTTTTAGCAGGAAAAACAGAAAGAGTCAAGTTTATGGAAGTTACTAAGACAAAACATGTTAAGACATGGTCAAAATGCAAGCTTAAGAGAAACTGTTAGTAGAATTTTATGAAATAATTTTAAGGAAACTCAACAACTGAATTATGAGCTAAATAAATTGCTGCAAAAACAAAGATTGGATGAATGGAAGTTGAACTGGAAGAAATGGTAGGAGATAAATACAGATTGTAAAACTAAGTTGGAATTGAATGCTTTTTTCAAGCAATAGATGCCTGAGAAACTGAATTGTATAGGAAGTTCCTCATATGGTAATTATAGCCATATTGAATCTGACCAGTAAGCTTTCAAAATTTACATGAGATAACGACCACTTAGCTATATCAATCTGTCAATTCTCAAACAATGGGTCTATCTGGATGACAATACTGACAGTAGTTTCTTAAGAATGTAAAATTTCACCCACTTCTAAACCTTTCAGAGTTCCAAAAGAATAATGCCCCTTCATTTTTCAAAATTTTTAGTTAATCATGATAGGATGTGAAGAATGCCAAAAAGCATTTATTCTGATCAACTACCTGGATAAAGATTATATAAATGTTGTCCTATCCAGACTATAAGCTTATTAAATATGTTATATGGAAGAAAAGAATTCAATTATGGGTAATTTGGAATCTCACTAACGATTTGTCAGCTGGAAACAAAATTTATATCGCATTAAAGATAAAAAAATAGGTTCATCAATACTTTTGCTGTTTTTTTACCAAGAAGCTCAAATACTCAACGGGGAGGGAGTTTTGAATGATTTTGATGCACTTATTTCAATGAAACTGGCACTTTGGTCCTATAAAGATTTACACTGAGCTATGATCTCAGCCTTGAACTTTAATACCAATCGTTCAGATGGTATAAAACTTACAGATTTATGGGGCCATATTTAATAACTAAATAGAAGTTACCAAAATAACAATACAGGCAATACAAAGTACCTGATAAAGTTCCATTATAATAACATAGTATCTGCCAATACCAGAAACAGTATTTTTTTTGTTTGAGAAACATTAAATGGACAATGTAAAAAAGTCAAATTTCATTTCAAGTGTGGCAGATAAGACCATGTTTGAAGTTTTAAAGAACCCAAAAGGACAATATTAATGTGATTGTACCTACTAAAAATCAAGTGTCATATGTGGTAAAAAATTAAGTGGTATAGAGCAGGAATAGTCTGTATCTACCTAATTTTAAGTTTTACCTAATATAGAAGATCAACTGAACAGAGTAACTGCAGCACTTTTTATGGATGATGCCCTGAACCTTCCATATATCGAGAATGATTAGTGAGGCTCATGTAGTTACTCATTTGAAAGCAAAATGCTGAGCATAAATAATTGGAGAGGTAATGAGGTTATGTATTTTTATACAAAGTCAAGTAGATGAAATTGACAATGAAAGCCCTATAGCATATGTGAGCCAAACTCTGATCAGGCAGAAGTTAAACCACGCCATGAAGGAGTGGAAATTCCTTTCAGTGAATTATGTTTGTAAGCAGTTCAGAGTATAAAATCATGGAGTACATTTAAAATTGGTGCTGACTACTTTTCCTGTGATGGCTGCATTATTTGAAAAATTATGAAAAGATATTGGCCAGTTGTTCCTTAAAATTACAAGCTTATGATTTTGAGAATGTACACCAAGCATGGACTGTACATTTTAATGCAGAAAGTCTAACCTGTTTTACAACAGTACTGTTTCTCCAAAATGAAGCTGATGAATTATCTGAAAAAAATTATTGCTGTTAATAAAATGAAACAACCACTGGAGATTTGTAAGGATTGAACAAAGCGAGAGAGAACACCAAAATTGTTAAGGGTCATCTGTTTAAATTTGTTATGTAAAATCCTTAATGTTTCCATTGCCTTCTAAGTGAACTGCAATTATCAATATGACTCATACATTACAGCACATTGAGGGCTGAGGAAAACATTGGAGCATGTTTTTCAGTTATACTATTGTTAATCCATTAGTTTTAATGTCACATAGACTATTTCTTATTGTTTAATGCGCCAGATACACAAATCCCTATAAGAAATCCAACTCTTTTTTAGTAAATCCAGGGTTTTCTTGGCACAATATCTCCATTAATATAATAGGACCCCTGACTATGAGAACTGAAAAGGAAAATATTATTTTGGCTTTTTACATCTGAATAATTGAGTATAGATGCGTTCTTTAGCTAAAGTAGATTCCAGCAGTATAGCCAAGTGCATATTAAACCAATTGATATATAAGCATGATTGCCCTCAGGTTTTTAACAGATTACAATAGCAACTTCACCATGAATGTCATACCAGAAGTAAACAAAATAGGGAATCCATGGATTACTGACAACGCATTATCATCCCAAAACTAATGGAATGGTCAAAAGCATGAATGATACTTTAGTCACTGCTTTAAAGAAGCTGGTAGCTGGCATACCTTCTATTGGGTAACCTATTTATTGTCAAAAACATTTGCTTACAATCTGAGATGCCATTTATCCACAGGCAAATCACCTTTAAAACTACTCTATTGACGGCGAGATCGTCTACTATCAATATTTACTCTGCAATTGAGCCAAAGTTTGGAGACAATGTCCTTGTAATATTTAGAAATCCTGACGAAAGTATTGATAAGGTTAGAATTACCTCCTATGTTAACACCAATAATTGCATATACTGAAGACTAAAGAGTATGAAGACTCAAAACGCTTAGCTCTTCAAACCTTTAGAAGTGGAAAAAAAGTTGAATATTATGACACTCATGGCTTTGGGCAAAATAAAACAAGCTGGACAAGATCTAGGTTTGACTTTTTTGGGGTCACACATAAGTCAGCATCAGATTCCTATACCATCAAGGACTTCTATAATGGAAAAATTGTAAATAGAATGCATGCTAAGTTCTTAAGATATGTAGGTAATTAGCCATAAGTGAAAAAGAAAAAATGGCACACAAGCCCTATTCATTATTTAATACATTTGTTTGATTTTTACTAAGTCATAATGTAAACATACTAGTAAGGTTTTATGTTTTTGGCTTTTTTTGGTGATGAACACTGGCATTTTTCTCACTGTCATTAGTCCTTGGTGATAGATGCCGCTAATTTTCCATCAACTCTTGGAAGAGGGAGTGTACAGCAACCTCTTTGCCACCTTGTCAATATTATATTGACCCAAAAGTCGACATTATGACCTCATTTTGCTTAACTTTAGAGACTGACTCTTTACTTCAAGGGTCCACTCAATGTAGATTAAGCACCAAACAGCCTTCGCTAACATTAAAAACACACTCAAAAAGCAAATCCTCCTCAGATGCTACCCCTTGGTGCATAAATCTCTTAGTTTACTTGTCCATGCACATGGCGAACTTCTTGACACTCTTAGACATATCAACTTACATTGGCCTTTGTGAGTCAATGAGAACCTTTCCAATCTCTTCTTTCACATTATTAGCACCAAGGTATCCTCAATAGAGATTCTTCTTCCAAAAAGGTCAATAATAGACTAGTTACTGTAGATTACTTTATATTGGTCAATACCAGACTGGTTACTGCTGTTTTCTTACTAAATTTAGTAATATGCATCTTGACTTCAGGTTCACGTGAAAGTGCTCCTATGATGCGCCTAGCATTATGGCTTTAAGTTGCCCTGGAAATTGGATGACTGCCCAATTTTTTAATGTTTGATGTCAAGACTCAGACGGACACGTTGGGTTATTTGGTTCACTCATCATTTCATTAATGGTGAGACTCAAAGTTTTTGGACTTAAAGGTATACAAGGTAAGTTTTTCATGAAAAATTTGTTGTTGTCGGGTCACAAGGGAGCAACTCCATTCTACGCCCATAATTAGTCAGGGCCGTGAAGCCCCTATCGAGTTAATGGGCTATACAAGCCTTAAGTAAACTAAAAGGGAAAGAGATTGCAAAAAGCGGTCCTTTATTAAAATCATCCTTGAGGTATTTATAGAACCTCAATGGATCAGAAACTAGTGGAATTGGGAGTGGGCATCAATGAACAAATGAATATAGATAATAAAAGGAGAAAGGGAGCATCCCCAGCATAAGTTCCAGTGATAAAAGGGGCAATTGGTTGGGCGACGTCAGATGGTAATTTCCCATGACCCAATTGATTGTTCAGCATCCTTGGCATTAGTTGCCAGTGCCACATTTATTATTAAATTAATTATCAGGGTCAATCCCTGATACTTCAGATTGGGCTTACCCCAAGCTAATGGGGAGCCTAATCTGGCATCCGCCCATAGGTGGATTGCAACCCCTATATAGGTCTTCCCTCAATAAAGGGAGAATCCTGACAGGTATCAATGTCTTTATTTAAAAAACTCTTCCAATTCCGCAGGGAGAAAACTATTTTGTATTTATCATATTTTTCAAGTTGAGTGTTTCTTGACTTGTACATGCCAATAGAAGGGACTCTTTCGCCATATCTATGGTGAGCTGGTTGCCTGTACTGCCACCAGTTTGGGATGTCAGACAATTAAAAGTCTGATTTTTAATATTAGTGATTCTGTTGATGATAATGACAAAATAGGCCAAAAGACCCTGGCCATTTCTCAGTGGAAACCATTAAATCAGGGCAATTAGAAATCTTCTAATTCTCAGCCGAATCATCTGGCTGTTATAAATTGGGCTGTGCCAAACTGCAGCCAAATACAGAAAGTTGTGCCAAGGCTCATCCACAGCCCCTTGATAATTCAGCTCAAACTCTTAGGCGGATACCACTCCCTTTTATAGGGGTGGCTGGGGTCCAACAAGGTGGAGATATTTTCTAGCCCATTGATTGGGTGAAAAATAAAAAAAACCTTGCCAGATAAACTAGTCCTACCTAGTATTAACCCTCCTTTGATCATTCCATTGAAGCCAAGCGAGACTTGAAAGCTCTGATAGGTCAAATCACCATATTCTCTAATTCAGACATTATTAAGCAATATGAACTTCAAGTTATGACAATTTAAATACTATCATTAACTTATTAAGAGGGTTCACTTCTTTTTTTAGTACTCAGAGGGTTCACTTCTTAATCCCGGTATTGCAACAAATAAAACCTATAAAACAATCTTTTATTTTAGTTGTAGGTTTCTGATTTTTGATTTAAAGTGGTCAACAACCTCTTATTTAAATATCCCACAGTAGTGAACAAACTTCTCCTGCACATTATTGTTGGAATCTGGTGTGAAAAATGCACTAGCGAGCAAAACAAACTTGAATCCAACATGATGGTTAATTACACCCATTCCACTGGTCAAGGAATGACAGATGCACCAGTCGCAGTCTAATCTGCAACATTTCCTCTTCCAAGATGAGACCTGGGAATGGTCAAAGGTGCCAGGCGTGCACTCTGTTGGAAACAACGTTGGTATCATTATTGCAAACGTAAATATTCCGCTCCTCTCTTGGTTAACACAGCGTAGCAGGTCCAGTACAAAAGACATGCAATTTCTCTGGTTGTGTTCCTATCATTTGATAAAGCAAAACTTGCTCTGATGCTAAACTGAGGTATCTTGGTTCTTCTCTGGCTCTCTCTTTGACTTGGAGGGAGGCTAGCTTAAATACTTCTTGAAGCTTCTAACTATATTTTGATCAACCCTTCAGCCAACTCCTGTTGTAACTTCCAGGTGGTAGAATTCATCTATTGGCTGCTATTATTGGTGCCAGGAGGGCAGTCAGCGCAGTTTCTCGCCCATACATGGCGTTGAAGGGGGATAAATCAATCATGCGGTAGGGCTTAACTAGTAAGCCAACACCCTTGATGGAGCACCAGTACACTTTGACTTGTAATTAAAAGCCACCTTCTTTAAAAACCTCTTAAACACGTTTACTCTCTTGACACTTCTGTTGGAGTATGGATTGTAGGGGGTGGTGAACTGCTGCTTCACCCTACCAGATCCATTAACTTTTTTCACTAAGTCCAAGAAAAAAATTTTGCCATTGTCTGACAAGAGAATTTAAATACATTCATGTCATGTAATCACCTGCTTGTACAAGAACTGAGGCGGTGAAATTCGCAGTGTACATCTTGGCTGCAGATGCTTTGACCCAATTAGTAAAGTACAAAATTGCCACTAGGATAGACTTGGCACTACTGGATGCAGTTGGCAATGGTACCACCATGTCAATAGAGACATTGCTGAATGGTGCAGTGGGGGGATGGGCATAAACTTGAATCTTTTTTATAGTGGGCAAAAAATGGCATAAAGTACACACAACTTCAAGGCTGGGTGTAATTCATTGAGCAAACATTCCCAGTAAAACCTCTCCTTGAGGCAAGTCAACGTCTTATGGAATCGTCCATGGCATACGTGCTTATGAGCCTCCATCATTATCTCCATCCAATCACTGGCCAGATGCATGAATACCATTTGTCTTGAACATTCTTTTTCAAATTTCCATTGACAAGATGGGTGTTTTTTAAAAATTTTTGTAGGACGCTCTTCACCTCTTAAATTTAGTCCTTCCAGGGCTCTTCAGGCATCCCAACTAGGTTGTACTGACGATCACTATCTGGCGCATGCAAGTGGAATACCGGTAATTTGGACAAACCATCCGCATTGATGTGTTAACACCTGCTTGATGTATGATTTTTAAAAATACCCTTGGAGGAGGACAACCCAACGGGCGAGGCTCCCATCTAGATCCTCCATGTTTCTTAACCAGCAGAGCGAAGCGTGATCTGTGACTAATTTGAAATGTACTCCATACAGATAGGGTCTATAGTGCTTTACTACTCTGATTACTGCAAGTCATTCGCATTTGATAACATTGTAATTCTTTTCTGCCTTGCTGAATATATTGGACTAATGCTCAATCAGGTGATCTACCCCGTCTTCATCTAGTTCTGCTAAGATTGCACCAAGTTCCACATCATTGGCGTCAGTGTACAAGTAGAAGGTCTTATTGAAATATTGTATGCCAAGATTGGTGCTTCTACCAATTGTGCATTTAAATCTGCAAAAGCTTGCTCCTGCTTTAGGCTCCACTCAAACTTCGTCTCTTTAGTCAGCAAGTAGGTAAGGGGTGCCTCCAAGTCCTTGAAATGAAGATAAACTGTCTGTAGTACCCTACCATTCCAAGGAACTCTTGAATGTCCCACATACTCTTCAGTGGCTACATTGCCATAATCACATTCACCTTATCATCCTGAGGCTTAATTCCGGCTGGTCTAATCTTGTGCCCAAGAACTCTAGTTATCACTTGAGGAGAGTACTATTGCTTCTCCTCAGCTTCAAGTTAAATGCGTACAGTCACGTAAAGACCTCCTGGAGGTGCTTCAAGTGTTCTTGAAACTTGGAACTGACACAGTAATTTCATTGAGTTAGTTTAACATAAACAATTACCCCAGAACGCTTAAGATGTAATCCATTAACCATTGGAAGGTTGAGGGGGTTGCAGAGCCCCTGCGGCATCCCTGAGGGTTCAAACAACCCTTGGCTGCTAATTAAAGCGCAATTATCCTAGTCTTTGGTTGGGAGCTCCATTTTTCTGCAGCCGCTGGCTAATTCCATGGCCAAAAAGTATTTTGAGCTGCCCAGGTGCTTCAAAGCATCATCAATGTATGGCAGCAGGTACAAGTTCCTCTTTATAATCTCATTTAAGTGGCAGTAATCCATGACAACCCTATGGGTCCCATCCTTCTTGTGCACCAGCAATAAAGATGCCCATGGGCTCTTTGATGGATGGATTATCCTAGATTTGTCTAACTGATTGAGGTCTTGCTTAATGACCGCGTCCTCTGTATTTGTATGATGGTAAGCTTTGGAATTGAAGGGGATAGATGATCCGGTGTTCATCTTATGGACGCCCATTTACCGGCCATAGTTGTTGGGGCCAGTACTGAAGATTTCATTAAACTGTCCAAAAGCTAGTCCAACTCTTCTTGCTGCATAGGGGACACATTCCCAAACCCAAGTTTGTCAAAACCTCAAATTTCATATATGAACTGAATATCTTAGCACTTAGTTAAGAGGGCCAGTGCTCCTACTTGTTCCTTTTCCTCAGGGATTAGTTGGGTTATTAATGTTTCCTAAAACAATGTTAATCTCTCCAGAGTAAGTGATGTCATAGAATCCTGTTAGTACTCTGGGCTCTTGCTTTATGATTCCATATTGACTATACACTTCCAAAATTAAGTCAGAGTAATATTAGCACTGATTGACAATACCAGTCTTCTTTGGTCACCAGGTCAACTTTCCATGCTTTCACTAGTGCTCAAGGGCAGTCCTTCTTCAGCGCTCATGGTAGGCGATAGTCATTTTACACCCTTCTTCATTAAGGTGTGATGAATTGAATAGCTCAACTGGTCTGTTTTAATTAAGCACATATGCTGATTTAGTGGTATAACGTCCTTATCCTTGAAAACCAGGCAGAGTTTAGCACAGAATGCTAACTGTGCTGTAGTAAAGTTGATCGACCCAAATTATGGAAGAAACTGTGTCCCAATCAGGAAATTGTAGTGGTCATTGTCTAACACAACTGTGGGTGCCATCAGGACCATGTTCCCAAATCTTAAAGGCAAAGCAGAATAAGCTCCTAAGGCGCGGGCTTTGTTAGGTCTTGTGGTACGGTATTTCACATTGTAGTCAATGTCAGACATGAACTTGCTTTTCTGCATGAGTTTTTAGGAGATAATGTTCACTGGTGCCCCAGTTTCCAGCAATGCCTATACGCGAAACTTCTAGATAAAACTTCCACCTTTGTTTGGCTCTTTATGAAGGGATTTTCAGTGGACAGGACGTCAGTAGCAGACTCCTTAAATTGTTTAAAGTAACAGCATTTGTATAAATCTTGGTAGTGACTTCGCCATCTGGTACCACATTATTAGAGGGAGATGTGACCAACTGCTCTCCTTCTTTAACTGAATTGATCATTCTTGTAGGCTGTTTGCTTGGACCATATAGGTGTCATTTTGATACAGATCCATCATCACCATGAACTCTCAATCTAGCTGGTACAGCCACTGTGCTAGGAGCCCTTAACACATGGAAACCCACACTAGCCAATTCTTCATCTTCATGGTCGTCC
Source organism: Massospora cicadina (assembly GCA_022478985.1). NCBI lineage: Eukaryota > Fungi > Entomophthoromycota > Entomophthoromycetes > Entomophthorales > Entomophthoraceae > Massospora > Massospora cicadina. The sequence continues at coordinate 75,095 of JAKSZP010016065.1, read as the reverse complement.
TCACCATCAGCATGAAGATTCACTCAATTTATGGTATTAGGTATGTCCTCTTTAGGGGCTTGCTCCTTGTTTTCAGCTGTAACTAAAAGACAGGATCAAGAGAAGTGCCCAGGTTAGTGACAATTATGGCACTTAGATTCTCAAATTGGTAAGCGTTCAAATGGCTTTTTGCTCTTCTCCTTGGCCTTTTTAACCTTATCATTAGCGACATAAACAGCCTTACTGACTTAGTGAGGAGGTGGTGAAGGTGCCATTGACTTAAATTCAGACTTGTACATCCCTTGTATGTCGATCAGCGCCTCCTTAGGCGCTTTAAGGGACATTGCACTCTTGACTACCAAAGTCATGTTCATCTTCATATCAGGATGCATCTTTAGGGAGCTTAACAAAGCAGTATTCGTGGCAGGCAGATCCATTGTTCCCATGGTCCATAACTGCTGGGCTTTAAGGTATAAATTAGAAGCAAAATTTGAGACTAGCTATTTTTTGCCCATATTCATCTTCATATCAGGATGCATCTTTAGGGAGCTTAACAAAGCAGTATTCGTGGTAGGCAGATCCATTGTTCCCATGGTCCATAACTGCTGGGCTTTAAGGTATAAATTAGAAGCAAAATTTGATACTAGCTATTTTTTGCCCATATTCATCTTCATATCAGGATGCATCTTTAGGGAGCTTAACAAAGCAGTATTCGTGGTAGGCAGATCCATTGTTCCCATGGTCCATAACTGCTGGGCTTTAAGGTATAAATTAGAAGCAAAATTTGAAACTAGCTATTTTTTGCCCATATTCATCATCAGGAACTCCAACTTCATATTCTGGGCATCCTGTTTGCTACAAACTCGGAGAGTAAGTTGTTTTTGACTTCAGTCCAAGATAATCCAGTCTTAAGCTTGCATGGAGGATCTACTAAGTCTTGTGACTCATGCACCCTTGTACATGACGAGCCTTCTGGCAATCACTAGCAACATCCATGCTATAATCGTGCAACTGTAGGAATTCAGAAATTGTCCCCTCGCCAGGTTTATATATGGTCTTGAAGTATGGTTTAAAGTTTGAATCATCTTTAACAGGATCAGCGTGAATCATAGTTGGATGAGTACAAGTTCTGACTGGTTGTGGTACACACCTTTGAGCGGTCCATAAAGGATCTCAATTTGAGTTATAATTCAAGAAGAGGTAAGCTTTGTTATGGTATTCATTAGTGCCTTCAGGTCTTTTAAGCTCTTATCCATCACAAACAGAATTTCGTGCTGCTCCAAGTGCTCTCCATAAACATCCATTGTGGTTATGTTTCCTCCAGTCCATTTTTTGAGGAATACAAGTCTCTCCACAATGTTCTTAAGTGTAAGTTCATGTTTAATAATTGTTGAGGGTCCCCTCACTATGGGTAGTGAGGCAATTTAAGCTCTTCTAGTGGTCTCCTTAATATGCTTAATTTGGTATAAAAATAATGCTCTAACAATTCCTTGGTATGGAGTCTAGTACAGATGATAACCTCCTCTCTCATTAGGAGTTCAGAGGAACCTTCTCCACCCTCTTTGTGATAAACATCTATATCTTCATTATCATCAGTTTACTCAGAAGGAAAATCAGGATCATCGTGTAGGGACTGACAGTGCCCCCTGTAGTGAGCACCAAAGTCAGCATGCCGACCTCAGCTCACTTAACCTCAGAGATTGGCTCAATGCTCAGAGGGTCAACTCCAATCAGATTAGGCACTGGACAACTTTCGCTAACATCACAATCGCTCTCACTAATAAAATCCTCCTCAGATGCTACCTCTTGGTGCATCAATCGCTTGTTTAACTTTTCCATGCATGTGGTGAACTTATTGACACTCTTAGACATCCTTGACTTACTTTGGTTTTTTTGACTCAATAGGAACCTTTTAAACCTCTTCCTTAGCGTTATCAGCATCAAGGTATCCTTGATATTGTGACTTCTTCCAAACAGGTCACTCCCATATTATTTACTTGCAATTACTTCAGATTGTTCAATCCCAGACTGGCTATTAGAGATTACTAACTTGATACAACACAAGTTCAAACAAAAAGGTTAAACCTAAGATTTTTTAGTAAGTCTTTTTATATAAAAGATGAAGTTATTAATGCTTTAGGGGGAAATTCAAGATATGAAATTAACTGGGGTATCTAAAATTATTTGTAATTTAGGGTTGATATTGATTAATTTAACATCCTTTTACAGACGGCATCTGACTGCTGCTTTAGTCTCTTCACTCATTTGAGCAATTTCTTTTATATGTGAACTTTATCTTGCAGTAGTTACCCCTGAACCTGGATGTTCTGGGGCCTTAGTGTTAGGTCCCACTTCTGGGACTTGGCTCATTGTGCTTGTTTTGGTTATTGGCTTATCACTAAATTTAGTTATATGTTTTTTGACTTCAGGTTTGGTCAATGGAACTCCTACAATGCGCCTTGCATTGTGGCTTTGAGTTGCTCTGGAAATTGGACGACTTCCCAATTTGGTAATATTCTATGTCAAGCCTTGGATGGCTGCATTGGGGGAATTTGGTCCACTCATTGCTTCATCATTGGTGGAACTCAAATTATCTCAGACCACCAAAGATATAAAAAGGGGTCGTTTCTTAGAGAAGTTTTGATGGCGGCATTGTCTTCAATTAAAGACTCTTCCCTTTATCAGGGAAAAGTTATTTTGCATTATGCCATTATTTTCAAGCTGAAAAATTCTTGATTTGTCCGTGCCTATAAAAGGACCTCTTCTACCCCCCACCTGTGGTGAGCTGGTCAACTGTACTGCCACTAGTTTGTGTGTTAATTGCACAATTCCACTTGTCAAGTAATGACCAGATGCACAAGTTGTTGTATCATCCGCAACACTAACAAAGGGTGCCATGAACCTGGATTGTTGGCTAAAGATTAGCTCATATGAACAGACATGTTGGAAGGAAATCGTCTGGGTAAGCTGGGGATGTTTTGGGATATAACCAGACAATGTTTCTTCTCTATGTTCAGGTATTAGTACATTAAAATTTCTAAGGCATAAATGCTGATCTTATTAGCTAGTTTCTATATCTTTAGGATTTTGATTGGGAGCTCAAAATTAGCCTTTATGTTGATCAATTAATGGATTAACCAGGTCAATTTGATGAAAATAAACTAAGAGATATTGTTTTGAGTTGCTAATAGCTTTAGTTTTCCAAACTTTTTGGTGCAATTACTGCAAATTTGGGATCATGTTGATGGTAGTCCTGAACAATTGCATTATAAATTATCCAGGTCAATGAATAAAGTAAATTAATTTTTAGAAACAAATGCTGATTATTTCTGATGGGTGGACATCAGATTGTCATTAGTCAACTATATATATGTAATTTCCCTGATAAAGCACATTTTGTTATTGCTACTAGTTTTTTGGTTTAATGTTTATTTTATTATCAAACTCTTAACTGGACCATTTCCAGCTCATATTGCTTTCTGTCCTCAAATGGGAAGCTTTTGTATACAAATTATAAATTCCACATGAACCTGTGTAGTTAACAGTTCCAATAGTTGTCAGTTTGGTACAAATCATGACTTGATTGATCTGAGTTGTGGTGTTTTAAAATATGTATAATATTGATAAAATCAATTGAAACCCTTCGTCATAATTTAATTGACAATTAAATATAATGAATGCAAGAATAGGTTTTAATTACTAAACTTTCTTTATTTTGTAAATGAAGTACCTCTTCTTCCAAAACTGTTAACCATTAATAAAGATAAATGGACCATCTAGTACTAAAAAAATTAATAAAGATAAATTATGTAGTAAGCTGGGTATTAAGATTTAGGAATTTTTTTATTATTTCAAATTTTAATATAATGAATTTTATGGTGTATATAATACCTTAAAAATAAGGGGTATGGTAAACTTTTTGAAAAAAGTTGAAGTCTAGCTCTTTAATCTTTTAATACAATTTTACATATAAAATTAGATTAGAAGTACATTTATTAGCTAAGAAGATATACCCTTCCATTACATTGTCAGCCTTAGATATAGGGCATAAGAATCAGAGTTCTTAAGCTAATTTATAAACTATAAACATTTAGCTTAATACTTGATAATATCCATCTTCAAGTTACTTATCAAAAAGCAAAGTTTGAGGTTAGTTAAAGCTCAATGTTAATATAAGTAAATTGTGAGTGATATCTTATTGATGCACTAATTAATATGGTGTGATATTTTAACAATATAATACTAAAACATAATCTTATTCCTTAATAAACTTCAAAAGGTTTTTTATCTAAGATTTAGCAGTTGATTGCTCTCAATTTATAATATGATGTATAAATAAAAGTAGTTATCATATGATTGGTGGTAATCAGAATTGTAAAGGGATGTTGTTTTTAGAGTAATCAACAGATTATTTGTGATGGCAGATAGCGTTTCTGTATTTCCATATAATTTATAATTTTATTCGAGGTGGGCCGACCTGGGGACAATACCGCACCGATTAGGGAAGTGAAGAAAATGGGAAAGGAGGATAAAACCCGGAAAACCTCCATGCGCGGCGTATGATAGGCCAGGAACTCCATGGACCGCCTTTGCTATTTGCTATCTCGGTTCGGGGCATTGGCGCGCAAAACCAACACAGTCAAAATCGTCCCCTACCCAAAGTCCATTACCGGGATCGAACTCGGGAGGCAGTGGTAGAGGGTCTAACCTGTATTTCCATATATTTTTCCATTTTTTGTTTATACAAATATTCACTAGCTCTTTCAGTATCATGGATACCACATAAAAGTTTTCTTAATTATGCAGTGGTAAAGTTTATCCTGAATTATCAGCAAAATTTATTGATCAATAATTATAGTTTAATTGAGAATATAAGAAATTCTCATAAGGGCATTTATCACCAGAGACTACCTAAAATTGACCATGGATAACCGCTTGTTATACTATAAAAGTTAATATTACATTCAGAAATTGGATCAGTAAACTATTTAATTTAAATTAATTCTGATGAATGAATTGATCCAATTTTTAGACAAAATCTTAAAATTTATTCTGAAAACAAACTTAAGACAATCCCCCCTTGGGTTGGGACCATCTAGTACTAAAAAAACAAACTTAAGACAGTGTAAAGTTAAACAATATCTAAAGACAGCCTTAAGATGACTTGAAAAAATCTACTTAAGACATATAGGCAGATACCATCTAGTACTAAAAAAAGACATATAGGCAGATCAATTAATGTTACTGCCTCTTACTCTTGAACACCTTTTTTTTACCCCACTGTGATGTGCTTTAACCTTCCCAAAGCAAGCAATGTAGAAGGCTGATGGAATCCAAATCAAAGTAGTATGTCACTATATCTTGAGTGTGTTATACAAATCCTAAGATGCTATATAAAAGTTTTAATTTAATACTAGTAAATATTACAAAATTTACTGTCCTAATTTAATCCTTGTTTTGGGCCCTTGGCGTGAACAACGCTATTTATATTTAGATATACAAGAATGCAAGAAATTCAGGTGGGCTATTTGATCTAGAAAGAGCAAAACCATCCTTACTTCAGCTCAAAAATGGTTAAGCTAAAGAGAATTACCTCAGTTTTAACAGATATAATTTAGGATCTAAATCAATGTCATAAGCTGATTATCCTTTCTAGAACTTTTAAAACCTTAGTCTCATTAAAACTCCAATACTCTAGTGAGCAGAGATGAAAGGTGCAAAACTATGGTCAAATTTTTATACTTTAGGGAGTATAAACTGTTAAAGAAGTGCACATTTTATCTATATGCAGGCTGATAGCTTTTTTAGTACTAGATGGTTGCAGGCTGATAGATTAATAAAAAAGTTATGATGATTAAAAATTAGAAATAATTTAAGTCTTTTTTGCAAGACAGTTACATTTAGCCTAATAGAAAGTTAACTATAAGGGAAAGGAAAATTTAAAAACTAAAAATAACCAATTTTCTAGTGAAAATGCTTACACTTGAAAGTACAAAAAATAAGTGAGAGATTAATTGTATGAGTAAAAATTTCTTCTTGCTATAAATCATCATAGAAGGGTAGGTACCCCAGTGGTAGAGCATGGACTTACTACCACTGCCTTCCCAAGTTTGACCCCCATAGATGAACTTTGGTTAGCGGAAAATTTTGACTGTGTTGGCATTGTGCACCAATGCCCCAAACTGAGATAGCTAATAGCAAAACAGTTCATGAAGTTCCTGGCCTATCATACGCCATGTATAGAAGGTTTCCAGGTTTTAACCTCCTTTCCCAGTAATATAATTTCCTTCACCAGTGGAAAGCATTTCCAAGATAGCCCATCTAAAATAAAAATTTTAAAATTTTAAAAATTAAAAAGTTTAAAAATTTAAAAATTTAATAAATCATCATAAAGATTTAAATATTTGAGGTGGGTTGACCTTGGGACAAATATACCACACTGAGAATTTTTCTAGCCAGTACAGGTTTAGAACTCAAAACCTGCACTAGGGTGTAAGCAGTTTTAACTGCCCAGCTAATCACCCTTTATTAAATCATCATAGAGATCTATATTTTTTATGATCTATAATATTTATACTACACATTTTTGACTAAAATTATGGAAATATGCTACGTTTGAATAGCGTAGTGAGATAATGTATTTTTTACAACATAAACAAAAAAAAATTTAGCAACTTTTGCCTCAGAATATTCCTATTTAATTATTTAAGTTTTAAATTTTAGATTTTTAATTTTATTTGAGGAAGGCCAACCAGGGGATGGACACTTCTAATAAGTAAACTAAACTAATGAAACAAACTTCAGCAAGAGTAGGGCACCCCAGAGAAGCAAATACTATCTCCTGTTGCCAGCGTGAATGCTAAGAGAAGGAAGGGGGGTTACATGTTTAGGGGCTTGTGCCACAATTGAGCACATATGTAGGAAAGGGTCTGAAGCAATGAAATAAACTGGGAACCAGGATGAGACCAACTGGCGGCGACAGGGTGGTAGGTACCCAAACATCCAAGCTTTAAAGTAGTCCACAAGGTGCGACTGACTGGCGTAAGCTTCCTGAAGGGTGGGATTAGAGCCTGAGATAGCATCCAAGACAATCATGTGGATAGTCCACATAGCGATTGCAACCACTAAGGCATGGAGGGAAGGTGGTAGAGGGGAAACCAAAGACAAAGCGAAGATGTACTTAGACAGGCGGAAGGGCTGTTCCTGATCCTGGTGAAAGAGACGCTGAACCTCACTCCATATCACTTTTGAGGGAGGGCACTCTTCCAGGCGGTGAACCACAGTTCCATACTGGCCACACATGACGCAAGATGAGTTCAAAGCGTTATAGCGCTTAGCAGTATGGTATACTCATCTCAAGCAGTGCCACACATGGGAACAAATATGTGGTTGAAGAAGAGGGTGGTAGCATATTTCCATATGGCTTTCTGGGTATCTAAGGAGTAGGGGATGTCCACCATGTCCAGGTAGTCCACCCTGACTATGGTAGGGGACCTCATGGGTATCACTTTATCCAGAATGGACAGTCCTTGTACTTCCTGGGTGAACTGAGGAGTAGGGCGCCCCCTCTGGGTGGTGTGCCCAATGATGCAAATACTCCACTCAGCACTCCGCATGGAAAGGAGAATTCTTTTGAAGTGGGGCGACGTCCCATGTGGGCCCGCAGCAGAAGGGTGTGAGGTGAGGTACTTTAACAGAGAATGGGGGTGGGCAGGATTGGTGAGTCCCAGGGCGTGGGAGAAGTTGTAGTAGGCCATGCGGGACCAGTGATGGGCTGAGATCGTAGGGTTAGTGACTGCAGTGATCCAGGTGCCAAGGATTTTGGCGGCGTAGACCTCATAGTTGAGCAGGCCCATGCCACCACAATGGAGATGGCCAAACATGACGTCCAAGAGCACTGGCGGCGGGAAGCCTAACCAAATACAACCTTGAAGAAGGGCGTATAATGACTTGAAGAAACAAGGGAAAAAGCGATGGCGTGACCCAAAACCAAACTTTATAAAGGAGCATAGATTTGGCTAACACTAACCTGCCTGTAAGGGAGATCTGGCGGGCTTTGAAAAAAGCTATGCATTTAGTAACGTTGTCTAGGATATGATGCTCCACCACCATAGAGGCGTACCCTCCCGCCTCCAGCCACACCCCCAAATGGCGGAATGGGCCAGCGGTGGGGCTTGGCACAAAGGGGAGTACAAGCGGGGCAGTGTGGGGTGGGCAGGGCAAAGGATCCCGTGAGAAAGTTGTTGAAGCAGGTAGAAAATGGGGCACTTGGGACCAGCGGGCTTGATACTGACCAAGGAGAACAATTTCAGTTTTGCAGGCATTAAGTGCAGCATTGCTTACCCTGGAGTAAACCTGGATAGTATCTTCAAGCGCGCATGCATCATGATTGTCAGACACCCCAACCACACAATCATCAGCAAATGCCAACATCTTAACTGGTGCTTGGCTTTGCACATGGACACCATTAAGGCGTGCTGTAAGTCCCGGGGAACGTCCCCTGTGCATAGATTAGGCCCTTTCCCATTTCCAAGTAAGAAGGTACCAAAGAGGGTGGCAGTACCCCTCGTCACCCAGGGCGACCTCACCCACGTGGTAGACAAGTGCTGGGTAACAGCCCTTCCTCTTCAGATTCATCCCCCAGTGCCCACCTTCACCTCAGCAGAACTAGTACATTTGATTGGGGAAATTTGTACCAAGATCGCTGAAATGAAGTCATTCAGTCTGAAATTGAATGGAATAAGCCCGATGATCAGATCCCATATAGTCAAAAAGGGATTAAGACTGATTTATCAGCCAGAATTGCAGAAGGTTTCAAATTGGCAAACACCATGACCACAAAATAACCCCCTCCAAAAATTGTCAGGGATGATCCCTGACGTGCAGGATTAGCATCAGACACCATTAATGAGGGTTCAAAGCTCCCTGACAGCAAATTGGGCATTGTGGCAGATGCAATGCTTTTGACTAAATGAATGGCCCAGTGACCAGGCATGGGTGGGTTGGGCATCCCGAACCCATTCCCAACCAATTGAGACTGCCCCTATGTGGGGTGGACTTGGGGGATCCCCACTGCTCATCGGGCTAAACGCCATTGTGCCAACCATCATAAATGCAGTTGAGCCTCAGTTTGGGCATTTGAGGTCAAACTGACAGTGACTCAGTCTTCCATTGAATCCATTGATGTTTGTTCCCAGTGAACTTATCTGCCCTATTCCCAAATAAGTCGCCAGTTAGGCCAGAATTGAGGGTCTCAATCCTGGATTGTACACATCAATCAACCACTATTTAATCAGTTGCATCGCACTGAGAAAATTGTTGGTCAATTTTCTTACTTTTCTTTACAATAAAATTTTGCCTCAGAAAAAATATCAATTTTTATTTTGTTGATATCCTTATGGATGCATTCCTGATGTCTTTTCTCTGGTGGCCCATTGGCCTGTATACTGGATGGGCTCTACCAGTACTAATGGTCACTATGGCCCCCACCATCATAAACTGGATTCAGCGAGCTAGATACTTCTGGCAATTTAACCCTGTCATTATGAACTTTCGCTGACAATATACTGGGATCTTGTGGCCGTACATCCACCATCTTCAGGCAAGGATCTGCCCCTTGTCTCCCCAGTTGAATTAACCCTAACCGCCAGTGACCTTATCAAAACCATACCTAAGGTACCACCCCCTGCAGCAAGACCTCCAGGGTCTGGGGCAGCCTCAATTTGGTTCATCCTCGGGTTGCTCTTCACTATTGTCTTGCACCAACGATTTATCATTTCCCAATACCCAGCTCCATATAACATCATTTGTGAGGCAATGCCTCTGGCATTCTGGGTTGCTTTTTGGGTGCTTACGCATCCCAACTGGCAGGCCAGTCTAAACTTCTTCTGCCATTTTCATGACACGTGCATTCACATTTTGAAGAAGTGGGTCAAGGCTGAAGTTATACAAGAGTAAGCTTAGATGGTCCCCTTGTTGTAGGCCCCTTTGAGGGCAAACTACATCCGTGAGGAAGTCAGGGCCACGCACAGCCATTGTGGCAGATTCTGTGAGAAACATCACCCAATTAATGAAACGAAAGGGGAGGTGGAACTTGTGGAGGCAGGCTCTGAGGTAATCACAGTTGACTCTATCATAGGCCTTCTGTTGATTTAAAAAAACAAATGCTCCAGAAGCTGTGGCTTGGCAGACGTTGGCTATGGTGTGTATGTTGCCCCAAATAGACCTTTTGGGAATGAAACCAAATTGTTCAGGGGAAATGAGAGCAGTGGCAAATACCCCTAGACGGTTTGCCATGATTTTAGTAAAAGTTTTTGTGTCTGTGTTAGTAAGTGAAATGGGGTGCCATTTGGCCAGGTCCAGCTTATCCCCTTTTTTTGTACAACGTTATCATGAAGGCACCTTGCCCTCTAGGAAGAGGGCGCATTTCCATAAGACAATGGTTCATTGAGGCAAGCGGAAAGGAGGAAAATATTTTAAATATTTCTTATAGAACTCATAAGGGATGCCATCAGGACCTGGACATTTCCTGTACGGTGCACCACAAATGGTAGACCAGAGTTCATCTTGAGAAAATCAAATTCATCAACTCTGGATAATGTGAAATGGTGCAGATATGTGCACTTTTGAAAAAATTGTCCACTTTAGCTGGCTGAACTGAATCAGAGCGATACAATTTGGAGTAATGGTTTTGTACTCAAATTGCCACTTCAGCTGGAGTATCTGCGATGGAGTGGTCTGGCCTCCACATCTGTGTGCAGGCCAAGCTCTAGCGCAGTGCAAAGAATTTCAAAAAGTAAGCGGAGCATGTATTGCCTGCTATTATATGCTTTGCTTTATACTGAACACAAACCCAATGCTTGTGTTGTCTTACCAGTGTTTTGAGGCGAGTGGACACTTCTGCCCACTTATGACCCCAAGCTGGACTGTAGACTGCCACTGGGACACTGGATTCCAGATCATCCACTTCTGCCAGCTTGCACAAAATGACTGCTGAGGCAGCCCATAAGCGAAATTATGAGATGTGGCGAGCCTGGCAGATGGTGTTCACTTTGAAGGTTGAACAGGTGGAGATTGGTCTGCACATAATGATGTGGTATCCTCTGGAGCTGAGGTCTCGGTGTTCACCCACAAGGAAAGCCTGGGAGACGTGATCTCAGTGGAGCAGAGTTCGCACCACTTTGGCGCCTGTGCCGCCTATTTAATTATCCATATTAGAAAACAAGATTAAGAGAAAACAAACAACTGTATCTAATACCCCTCATCTTACTTTTAAACTCAAGATTATGTTAAGAAAAAGGGAGTATAATTCACCTAGTGCTAAAAAATGGAATTTAACTCCATATTGTATAAAAATTTTACCAATTGATCCTTAATATAATAAGTTGTATTTTACCACCTGTGGAAACTAAACTATCAGCTTGCAGCTGACCTTTGAGTTTTGCTGTTATGGCCACCTCAAACCAGGAGAAGTAATCCCTCCTCATATTAGCATCAACAGATACAAAACATTCAGAGCTTTTGCAACAACTTATTCTCCATAAGGTTTGTAACAAAAGCTAAGCTGTAGTATATGAGGTAATTGTGCTTCACATTTACCAAAACAAAAAAACCAGTATCACATGCTGGAAAACATATGTAACTTCATAACAACTTTTAAATCAACAAGCCCTGCCAGTTTTAGATGAAAATATGAGGCATACATTTTCTCCCAATTATAATATGAATTGACATTGCTAGTTTTTTAAGAATAACCAAGATAATTATTGCAATAAAGAATCGTCAAATGTGGCTAACTAGTGCACAGCAATACAACTTCACAAGATTTAAGGTAAATTTTTGCATCAATTGTTGCCTCTAACTCTATTTAGTTTGTGAATTTTTTATTTCCTTAGTTAATCCATATCCAAAATTATAGGAAGAAGCCCTAACACTATGAAATCTACAAAGAGCAGTTAGTCTTGAACCAATTGAGAGTCTTTAAGTTAGTTAAATATACATTTTTTGGCAAATAAGCCAAAATTAGTTATTAATATTGTCAGATATATTATTTTAATCTCAGATTGTAGTTCAAAATAGTCAGCATGACTTATTCTCAAAAAGCAAATTAATAATTTCCACTTATATAATATTCCAATCTGAGTTTATCATAAATTCATAAAGGTAGATAAAGAAACCTTTTATTTCTAGAGAATTTATATAAGAGCTGGTATACTCTTATCATATATCATTTATAAAGCATTGCTTTTAAGTCTCAATACTTTCTTGATATAAACTACAATTAATCATTGTTTAAAAGCTTACATTATACTTTTAATTATATTATTGAGAAAGCCTGATCATGTGATGTTCTAACATAAAAAGGAATAATGGTTGGCTTGAAACCAAACATAAACAACTTTTCTGATATAAAATTTTCCACCTCTGAATACTTTGAAAATTTTTGGGTTATCTTTGATTTGGGTAGTGTTTTAGATCTAACTTACTTGATATCACTAGGAATCTATGAACTAGAACTCCAATCTGTGTAAAGGTGATAATAAAACTTGGACCTTTAGGTTGGCAGTCAATGCACCTATTGACTATGCCATCCACACTCTTATACTCAGACTTTTAATTTAATTCAATTTGACTAAAGTGGCCTTAGTTATATAAAACTTATCTATGGAGTGGCTAAAATATACTAGTTTAGAATAAGGATTGCATTTTTCTTCCATCATGAATGTAAGTTACGCATATTTGATTTTCTTTGCTATAAATTTTATCTGAAAACGGAGTAATCTAAGGCCAGAAGTTCCGGAGGGAGTTCAGAAAGTAGGAAAGACTATAACCCAATTCTATCTATAACAGAGTGGTTTATAAGCACTTTACATGCTCTTCACTAATTTCCTAGATTCACTACATCTAATTTGCTTAGGATAATCTATTTCAGAAAGAATTTACTATCTGTAACAGTTGGCTCAACCTGAATCATTTTGAGCGGAGTCTATCCAGATATTTAGAGACTTATGGTATCTTTGCTTATAAAATTAGCATCATTGAAAATTTCAACATTTAATACTAGCTATATAATATGTCAGTTTTAAAAGTATTACCGTCGTCCAGCTGTGTTTATAATTAGTAACAAAATTTAAGTTAAAAGTGACAGTTAAATTTTGATTAGAATTTGAAACCGGGTGATTGGATAAAGTTGAAACCGTTGAAATAAGGGTTAAGTGAAATTCGATATGTGATGAGCTTTTAGAAATTTAGTTTAGCGTGGATTACAACTTACTAGCTATATTTGAACTTGAGCATGCATGTATTAAGCATAAGGTAATAATCTAGCATGCGAGGATTCGCCTAGTTAGCCTTGGCCGACATGATCATTAAGCCTCGGATGTGAGTTTGTTTATTGATGAGACGACATGGATTTCTATCCGCCATTTAAAATTTTAAAGCGAAGTGATTGGTTAAAACCAAACTACTACAGCATCTCTCAAAGGTAATTAAAATTGAATAGGGGTTAATTGAATAATGACAAGTTAAATTGAGGTTTAAAAGGCTTGTCAATGTATAGATTGGCATGAATATAATGAATGTAGCTATAAATTTAAATGCAACATCCCAGTTAGCTCGAATATAAATGTGTTGTACTGTTTAGCCTTGGCAATGATTGCATGCTGCCACAGCAACATGAAGTTACCTCAGCCGCGAGGAAATATGAAATGGTGGGGTTACTGCTCGCGAGGAAATAACTGCAAAACGGCGTGTGAAGCACCCAAGTCAAAGTCAACTTTATATAGCGTATTCACCAGAAAGAGAGTCGTGAAACGGGGCAGAGGATCCCAGTCAAGTGGTCCCGCCAGAACCATCCTGGTGGGTTTGTGCGTCTCGCGTTGGTAAACTTCAGTAGATCCGATGATCTATCCGCATTCGATGCGAACGTCATAAAGTATGTACGCTATGAATCTAATTGTAGGGAGAGCCGTTACTTGCCACTCCTTGGGAAGAACAACGGCCCTGGATCTCAGGAGTGTTTCACTCAAATAACCATACCCAAGAACATTCGCAATGGGCGCTATACGCTCCAATGGACGTGGTACGGTGGTGGGGTTTATAAAGGGGATAAGTGGGCTTCGTTTGCCAATTATGTCTCCTGCTCCGACTTCATAGTAAAGGGTGGTAAGTTCAACAGCAAGAGACGCCGTCCTGTATTCAAGGGCGGCGATGCTGTCACCAAAAGCAAGAGACAATGTCGCTATTGGTCCACGAACAGCGTGTTTGGCTGCCCTCGGGGTGCCGAGGATGGAAACAAAAACGGATGTGGGTATGGTCCTCCCAGATATGGTGCCCCAAAAGAATTTCTCGACTTGCGTTGGCCTCGACGCTCAGCTTTCAAAAGAAAGCGCAAGTTTCATTAATGAAAACGTTGCCATTCACTTTCTTTTTATTACATCAACATGCATACTTATAACAATAAATCCATTTTAAATGTCCTCATGTACCAGAATCTATTGTTTAATTCATTAGTATCATGGTACGATGGCAATGAAATCTAAATTTGTTGCTGTTCGAACTCAAAGCTTTGATAACGAGATTTCGATGCAATTTATTCGATTAAATTCCAACTAAAATCAAATATCGTACCGCTTGCTACTGTCATAATTAAGAGTATAAATGGCCATTTTGTTAAAACTTTCAATTTTTGTTTTCAATGCAGAAATATTTTTTTGAATTTGCTGATTAATTTGTATAATTCATTAATTCTGGTTGACTAAAACTATATTTCGTTTAATTTTAATTAACTGCATAGGGTAATTTTCAGGATTTCATAAACCATTGGTCATTAAGGAGGCATGATCTTTGAGAAAGTGGAAGATGATGCACTCAGACAATGCAGAAGATGAAGAAGGCTACAGTAATGGAAGGTTTTAGCTGTTGTTTTATTAAAAAAGTAGATTTTTATTCAAATTGATTTAAAATAAATTAATTAATTTTTTTAGCACTAGTGGTGCCCAACCCAAAAGGGGGAGCCGCCACGCATCTAAATTACTTAATTTTTAATTAAATTAACTAAGTTGTAATATCTGAAAAACTTATCTTTTTAAAACAGATGATTTGTTTTCTCAAAAAATAAAAAAGTTAGACTGTTGATTTTTTCACAGTTCATTTATAATACCCTTCTGATATTATAACTCTAGAATGGTAAAGATGGCTTATATATTTTCAGTAAAATACACAAAAATTTAAGAAAAAAATAAAAATGCACCAGAAAAAATAATCCTATCCTAACACCTAGAATATATACCCCAATCAAACTAGAGGCATAGGTAATTTAGCATATATAATTGATCTGCAAAAGTTTCATTAAGTTTCATGATATAATTTCTTAGAAAATAGGTCATAAAGTTAGAAAATCTAACATCAGTAAGTATGCCATTCATGCTCCTCTTAATGGCAATTTAGACATTTTGTGGGTGGCAGCTTGGTTCAGTGTTGGATTTTAGGCAGTTTGTATGCTCTCAGGTGATTTTTTCACCTAAATTCCAACAAATATTTTCAGGAGAAGTTGTTCTCTACTGTGGGATAAATAATAGAGGGTTATTGACCACTGTATAATTAAAAATATTAAACCTTCAACTAAAATAAAAGATTGAGTTTTATAGAATTTTATTTAGTTGTGATAAGGGAGTTAAGAAGTGACCCCTCTTATTAAGTTGATTCTAGTATTTAAATATTGAGGCTCAAAGTTTAGATTGCTTATTAATGTCCAAATTAGGTAATATTGGGATTTGTCCTATCAGATTGGTCAAGACTCACCTTGCTTTGCTGGGACAGCTGATAGAGGGAAGGTAGGATAAATCCACGCATTAAGGTTTTGATATATTTTACCCAATGAATAGGTGAAAATTTTTTGCACCTTGATGGACCCCTCTGACCCTATAAAATAGGCTGGTCTCCGCGGTGTAAGTTGTACTATATTAAAAGTGGCCTGGGGAGAAGGGTCTTATGTCTCCCCTGATTATGCCACATAGTTGGTGAAATTTGACTACTTAAACTCATGCTATTTGTCCAAGTATTAATAATAGTGTTCCCCCTCACTTCATCAACTGGGTAATGCTGCTCACGGAATCTGCAACAATGGCAGTGTGTGGCCCTGGCTTCCTAATGGAAGTAGTCCGCCATCAAAGGGGCTTACAACAAGGGGACCCCCTTAGCCCACTATTATACAACTTCAGCCTTGACCCACTACTTTGAAATGTGAATGCCACCTCATTGTGGTCCATGTACCAGGCCAAGCCCCAGTCAAGATGATGGCGTTTGCAGATGACTGTGTGGTTGGGGTGTCTAGTAAAAAAAGACGCATGCGCGCTTGAAGCTCTCATTCAGGAATATTCCAGGGTAAGTAATGCTGCACTGAACGCTTCCAAAACCGAATCATCCTCCTTGGTCAGTATCAAGCATGCTGGGCCCCAGCGACCAGTGCCCAGCCCAGCCCATCTGCTCGCACATGTGCTCGCCCTCCCTACTCACCCCACACTGCCCCACTAGTGCTCCCCTTCGTGCCACGTCCTACCATAGGACTGGTACGCCATCTGGGTGTGTGGGTGGAGGCAGGCAGGTATGCATCAGCAGTTATGGAAAGTTGTATTCTAGACAACATGACAAAGCACATCGCCTCCCTCAGAGCCCACCCTACTTCCCTTACTGGCAGGATTGTTTTAGCCAACTCTATGCTCCTCTCCAAAGTCTGGTTTGGAGCCCACGCCATCCCCTTCTCCCCAGGCTTTTTCAAATCCTTGTATGCCCTTCTGCAAGGATGGTTTTGGTCAGGCCGCCCACCACCAGTACAGCTAGAGGTCATGTTTGGCCCTCATCTTCATAGTGGCATGGGCTTGCTTGACTTCAAAGCCCATGCTGCCAAGATCCTGGGCACATGGATTGCGGCCATCACCGCCCCTACACTCCCCTCCCAACATTGGTCCCACGCAGCCCGCTCCAAATTCTCCCGCGCCTTGGGCCTTAACAATCCATCAAACCCTCACTCCTTGATGAAATACCTGGCTTCCCACCCATTGGCCACAGGTCCTCACGGTACTAAAACCCACTACAAACGAATCCTCATCTCCATGCGGAGCGCTGAGTGGAGAATTTGTATTAGTGGACACACAGCCCAGAGAGGCTGCCCCTCTCCTTGGTTCACACAGGAGGTACAGGGGCCACCCATCCAAGATGGCGTGATCCCCACACAGCCCCATGTCCTATCCAGGGTGGACTACCTGGACATGATTAACATCCCTTACTCCATTGAGACCCAGAAGACTATTTGGAAATACGCACACCATCCTCTGTTGCTGCCTCAAATCCGTTCCCATGTATGGCGCTGCCTGAGGCAGATGTACCGTACAGCTGAGCGCTCTAACACTTTACACTCATCATGCATCATGTGTGGCCAGTATGGAACGCTGTTCCACCGCCTGGAGAATTTTCCTACCTCTAAAGTGATATGGCGCGAAGTTCAACGTCTGCTTGGCCAGGATCAAACACATCCCTTCAGTCTGTCAAGAGATATGTTTGCTTTATCAATGGCCTCCACCCTTCCACCCTCCCTCCGTGCTCTGGTGGCTGCAATCGCCATGTGGACTATCCACACGATTGTCTTGGATGCCATCGCAGGCTCCACCCCCACCCTCCCAGAAACTGTCCACAGATTCTGGTTCCATTTGGTGGACCACTTCCAGACGTGGCTGTTTGGGTTCCCACCACGTCGCCATCAGCTGGTCTCCTCCTGGTTCCCAGTTTGGTTCATCAAATCAGACCCTTTCCTCCACACGTGTTCAATAGTGGCTACAGCCCCTTCACACGTCCCCTCCCCCTCCCCATAGTGGCGTTCCCGCTGACAACAAGAGATAGCATTGTTTCTCTGGGGTGCCTTCCCTGTTACTAAGTTCTGTTTTTTTGGGTCAAATTTGGAAGTGTCCATCCCCTGGTCGGCCTTCCTCACAATAGATTTAAATTTAAATTTAAACTTAATAAAGCCTTATTATTAATAAAAGTATTGTCCCAATTTAAAAAGTTCCACTGAGAATTGGCCAGGGTCTTTTAGCTATTTTCATCCTTTATTTAACTGATACATTCTTATTACATAATCAAACTTGTAATTGCCTGACATTACCCCCTTCAAGAGTGTTAGGGGAAGAGAAAAAGGCGCAATAATCAGCCATGGCACAAATCACAGTAGCTCCAGTAGCCAGGGATTTGATAGAGTACTCATCCCCTTTCTTGTAAGTGACTACATATGTGCCTTCTCAGATAGAACCAAGATTCTCACTTCTTGGAGTGATTCAGTTTTGGTAATACAATACCAAGTCAGATACTTGGAATGAAGGAGAGGGACCCTGAGTTCATTTTTAGATTTGCCTTCTTTGTTGACAGTTTTTGCTAAATTAGTCATGGCCTCTATTGTAATTGGATGATGTATTGGGCCAACTTTTTCATGGCTTGTTCAGGATTAGTCCTGTCAGAGAAAATATTTAAGGCTAATAATGCTAAAACCCAGGTTCTCACCCATTTAACACATGAAAAGCGGACATCTTGAGGATGGAATGGTAGCTAATATGGTAGGCTATGAGGGCACTGGGCAAGTAAATATACCAATGGAGCGGGTCTTAAGTGATTATTTTGTGTAATAGCAAGGCAAGAGTTCTGTTAACACTTTCTACTGCACCATTTATGGATGGGCTATAGGGGGCCAAAAAGTTGTTAAGCTCCCATGGAAAATGCGAGGAGCTTTAACACTTATGAGGTAAAATTTTTCCCATTATCACATAGGAGGACCTGGTGGCACCCATGCCAGGTGATGGTGTACTGGTGTAAGAAAGTGGCCGGGGCTTTAGCAGTCTGAGTGGGGAGAGCAACAGCATCAACTTATTTGGTGAAATTATTAATTCTGACCAAAATTGTAAGTTTTGGGGAATGTCTCTTGGCCCTTGATTGGACCATCTTCCCATTCCCAAATAAAAAGACACCAAAGAGGATGGCAGTACCCCTTGTTACTCAGGGCGATCTCACTCATGTAGTAGATGAGCGATGGGTAACAGCTCTCCCGCTTTGGATCCCACCCCCAGTACCCACACTCACCTTGGCAGAACTGTTGCAGGGAATTAGAAAAATCTGCGCTGAGATTGTCAAATTGAAATTGGCAGATCTAATTTGAGTGGTAATTTGGCTGATGGCTGAATCTCAAATGACTGGAAAGGTATGAAGACTGAGGTATCAGTCAGAACACCCGATGGCTCCAATTCAATCAATAAGCCAATAGAACTAACACCATGCCATTGACAAGGGTTCAAAGCCCCCTGTTGGCAATTTGGGTATTGCAACTGATGTGCTGCCTTTGACCAAATGGATAGTTCAGTGACCGAGCGCGGGTGGGTTGGGTGTCCCAAACCCATTCCCAACCAAATGGACCCACCCCTATGTGGGGTGGCCTTGAGGGATTCCTGTTGCTCATCGGGCCAAATGCTGTCATGCTAACCATTGGAAATTTAGCTGAGCCCTGATTCGGAGGTTTGAGGTCAAGCTAACATAGACTCAGCCCACTGCCAAATTTTGCAATGTTGGTTCTCAAGGAATAAACCCGCCCATTACCAAACAATTCGCTGGTTAGGTCAAAATTGTGGGACCCAATCCCATCTTGTCACTACCCAAATTGACCAATATTTAATCAGTTTCATAGCACTGAGAAAATTGTTGGTCAATTTTCTTAATTTTCCTTCAAATAAAAGTATACCAAAAAAAACTAAAAAAATTTATTTTTCTTCTGACTGCATCCCTGATGGCATTTCCCTGGTAGCCCATCAGTCCATACACCGGATGGGCTCTACCAGTACTCTTGGTCACTATGGCCCCTTCCATCATCAATTTGGTTCAGCGAGTCTGATATTTTTGGCTTTACAACCCCTGATCACTAACTTCTGGCAGTAATACATGGGAATCTTGTGGCCGCATGTCTACCAATTGCAAGAGAGAATCCATCTCCTTGCCACCCCAGTTGAGATGGCACCAAATGTCAAGGATCTTATCGAGACTATCTCAGTGATTCCACCCCCTGCAGCAAGACCCCCTGAGTTGGGAGTGGGTTCAGTGTGGTTCATCATCGGGATCATTCTCACTATGTTGCTGCACCAACACTTCGTCATTTCCCACTGCCCAGCTCCATACCAAGTCGTTCAGTCAGCAATGCCTCTGGCATTCTGGCTTGCTTTTTGGGTGCTTACGCATCCTGACTGGCAGGCCGGTCTAAACTTCTTCTGCCATTTCCATGACATAATTGACCATCCATTATTTCCAGCCACTTCTGCCCTGGTTTTCAAACTGGGCGCTGCAGTGGTTACTCTCTACCAAATGAATGTGCAATAAGTTGTTTGCTGTTTGTTGTTCATTTGGTCACTTTCTGACTTTGGGAGAAGTATCCGCTCTACCTTGGGAAACCTTCTTCAAACCACCCAAGCTGTGCAGATTGCGTCTCCTCCTACTTCCTCTGACCTGGAGGGAAGATCAAGTGTCCTCTCCCAGGAGATCGCCAATCAGGTTCTTGACGCGCTCGCTGAAGTGCAAATACATAACGCAATTTCACTCAATAATGCTTCTGCATTATCGCATGCCCAACATGGGCTCGCGTTGTTAGACGCTGTGGATGGGGATGCCCGCCATTGGGTGAGAGGTCTTTTGCATTCTTCCTCACAAGCAGGAGACTCCACCCCACTGATGGCTGTCATGTCAGCCGCCCTGAAAACCCCCGTGTCCCAATCAGACCACTTATTCAGACTGAACTATGCCATGGCTGAAGCCCCTAGTTTGGTTTCTTTGATTTCTACCTTTCATGAACTGGCCCCCGCATCAGGTCTATCTATTAATATGCTTCAGTCAGCCTTTAGATTGGGCTTGGATTCAGGTTCCTCTCATCACATGGCCTGGTCTACCGTCCTAGGATCAGTTGATCAAATATGTGCCACCACAACTATTATCAATGCTTTACCCCGCCATGTTTCCCATTATCAGAAGGGAAATTTTATGATAGGATTACCCAACACAGATGCAGACGACGCTCCTGTCTCCAAATTAGCAATAGACTTGGGTACCAACCCTGCCGTAACTCCTGAGTCCGAGTTAGCAGTTACAGAGTCAACTATTAATGATTCTGTTCAAGCCCAGATGGAGGAATTCGTTTCCCCCGCTCTCATACATCCAATTTTTGCTCCAGCAAAGGACCCTGACCCTACCCCTGATATACCCGTTATTTCTTCAGTCGCCAATGAGTCAGTCAAATCTTCCAATAAACAGAATTTCGCTTATTTCCTTGTACCTATAAAGACCAGTATCAGTTCGCATCATGTCTCCTTTGAAGCTCTGTTGGATACCGGAGCAGCAAGGATCTTTGTGAGTGTTGAGTTGGCACAAAAAACTAAAACTGGAAATAAATGTGGGTTTCTCAGTAATAGTGGCCTCATCTGCTTACCAGTCTTCATATGTTGTTTGCCAACTGGTACCCTTTTCAATCCACCAGTTTAACTTCTGTGATCATTTTTTGGCTATGCCAAACTTGGTGTTTCTGGCGATCTTAGATGTGGGGTGGTGGCGCCAACAACATGTGAAGATTCATTTAGAGTCTAATATGTTGTCATTCACCAATGATGATTCAGAGGGAGAATTCCCTTTGATCAACACCCTCAAGAAGATACAAGGAACCAGCTCTATCACTACCCTGGTTACTTCTGCGGGCATTCTGGCCAATTTCCCCAAAAGATTAATGTGATATCAGAGAATCTTCGACACGGAAAAGGCGGATTGCCTGCATAAGCATACTAGGTACAATTATGGGTTTTGAACAACCATGGAGTTGGTGAACATCAACTGTCCGTTGTATCCCCATACAGCGGAGGAAGAGGTTGCACTCAATACCTGGTTGGACAATATGTTAAAAAAGGTTGGTTGTTCAAAGAGACTTCACCCGTCGCCTCCCCCATCATTTTTGCAAAAATCGGATGGTTCTCTCCGTCCCTGCGTGGATTATGGTCATTTGAACAAAATATCAGTTACTAATCCCTACCCATCGCCTCAGGAGCAGTTAATCAGCCAGGCGTTTGCCAAATCCTGTGAGTTCTCAAAACTGGATCTGGTGAACGCTTTCAACCAAAGTTGGGTAATGGAAGGGCAGGAATGGTTAACCGCGATCTGAACGAAGTTTTGCATTTTAAATTTCGTGTAATGCCCTTTGGGCTGAAAAATGATCCCACTTAATTTCAATGGATGATTGACAATGTACTGGGGGACCTCCGGTTTTCTTGTGCAATTGCATACATTGATGATATCCTGATTCACTCCACAACTCCTGAACAACATGCTATTGACTTAGAAGCAGTGGTGGTCGCCTTGCATAAAGCAGGGCTGTTCCTTAAAGCTTCCAAGTGCGAGTTTTATAAGGAGGAGGTTACTTTTCTCGGAAATCTGGTCCTTAAAGAAGGTGTCACCATTCCTCCCAAAAAGTTAGATGTGATCTGAGAATGGCCAACTCTGACTACGCAGAAACAACTTTGGAGTTTCTTGTGAACTATCATCTTTCTAAAAATTTTCCCCAGCACTTTCCCAGTTGGCCGCACCGCTCCACCCCCTTACTGGGAAAAATGTACCGTTTTGTTGGATGCCCAAATGTCAGCAGGAGTTTGAATCAATCAAGGAGGTGTTCATGTCTCCTCCCATTTTGAAACATGCCAATCCCACCAAACCGTATATTGTTGCATGTGATGCCTCATCAGTAGCAGTGGGAGCGGTGTTGCTTCAGGAGCATGATGGTCTGGAACATCCAGTCGCTTATTTCTCCCGAAAGTTCACAGCCATGGAGCAGTCCTGGGCCATTTACAACAAGGAACTGGCAGCTGTTGCATGGGCATTAACCCATTGGCGGTATCTGTTGCAGGGTGCCTGCCATGAATTAACAGTCCACACAGATCACCAGGCCCTTTTGTATTTCTGCAAACCCCAAAAATTGGTGCATTGGCAGACCCAAACCTATTGGGACCTGTGCAGTTTTAATTTTAAATACAAATTTGTTAAAGGTGCGTTCAATGTAATTCCCAATTTCCTAAGCTGTAGTCCCGCTCACTGTCCCTTGGAACCTGAGGAAGTGGATCTCGTTACCATGATTCCTGCCACTTAGATTCTGGTGATCATTACCCACATTTTTCCTCCATCACGTTGGCTCCCAACACCCCAATATTGGCTCAGGTTTTAGCCGGCCAAATGGCTTGCCCTGAGGGCGTGGAGTCGGTTGAGCAGTTGGTTCACTCGAGTCACAAACATTCCCTATACACCTTGGAAGAGGGAAACATTTACTTTCATTATCACATTTGGGTTCCCCCTCCTTCTGATCGGAGGTATTCCACACACATCATGATCCTCCCACAGTAGGACATCCTGGTAACAAGAAATGCATCAATATGATCAAGTGAGCCTTTAACTGGGCGGGATTGACCAAAGAGGTCCCTGCTTGGATCACCAATTGTGTTACTTGCGCTAGGATCAAGTCAGATCGCTCTAGAAAAAATGGCCTCCTGCACCCCTTACAGCAGGTGGAAGGTCCATGGACCTCAGTGTCTGTGGACTTTATCATCGACCTCCCCTGTTCTAATGGGTTCACAGCGGTGATGGTAGTGGTGGATCATTTCATGAAATTTTCCCTTTTTATCCCTTGTACTTCCATGATTACGTCAGAAGAAACTGCCCATCTTTTTATACGCCATGTGTTTTCAATGTTCGGTCTTCCCCAGGAGATTATTAGTAACTGTGGTACACAGTTTACCGCACGGTTTTGGAGTGAACTCCTATCAATACTGAAAATAACCCCCTGTTGATCCATGGCGTATCACACTCAGTCTGACGGACAGACTGAGTGGGTTAATAAAATCCTTGAACAGTACCTGCGTTGCTATGCTGTAGCAGTGCAGGATACTTGGGCTGGTGACTTGCCCATCGCTCAATTCGCTTACAATAATGGAACTCACACATCCATGGGGTTTTCCCCTTATGAAGCAACGTTGGATTATAATCCTTTGTTTTTGGTCAGACTGTGCTTGTGGCCTGAGGTTCAAGCTGCTACGGATCATGCTTCCCATATCCAATCAACTCAAGCTTTAGTGCGGGAACACCTCACCAAAGCCATCAATGACTACAAGCAATTCACGGATCATAAGCGCCTTCCAGGTCATGACTTTATGGTGGGTTCTTACATCATGCTTGTTACCCGTCATTTGCAAATTCAAACCCCTTCCTGCAAGTTCACCAGTAAGCGCTCGGGCCCCCACTTAGTGGAGGAGGTACTAGGTAATGGGGCGTTAAGACTGAAGCTTCCTGCGCATTGGAAGCAGCACCCAGTTTTCCATGTTTCCCAGCTGTCGCCCTTCAAGGGTGCAATTCCCATGGAACTGGAACTGATCATCATCAATGATGGGGAAGAAGCTGAGGTAGAGGCCATCCTGGCATCTCAGAAGTCGCAACGTTCCATTTAATATTTTGTGACCTGAAAAGGTATCCAGCCTATGAAAATAGTTGGGTTAAGGCGCGCGATTGCACAATCTGCATGGACCTGGTCGAAGCTTTTCATATATTCCACCCCGAGGCTCCCTGCCCCCCCAGAAAATTGCGATGATTATGGCTATCAAGTTACTTTAAGCACACAATAATGTGGCTCTGGTGCAGTTTCCTGGTGGGGGTGCCCTTTCTTTGGGAAAAGGAAAGGGTAATGTAAGTCTCAGGGAATGTCCCTTGGCCCTTGATTGGGCCATCTTCCCGTTCCCTAATAAAAAGACACCAAAGAGGATGGCAGTACCCCTCATTACTCAGGGAGATCTCGCTCACATAGTAGATGAGCAATGGGTAACAGCTCTCCCACTTCGGATCCCACCCCTGGTACCCACACTCACCTTGGCAGAGCTGTTGCAGGGAATTAGAAAAATCTGCACTGAGATTGTCAAATTGAAATTGGTCAGATCTAATTCGAGTGGTAATCTAGCTGATGGCTGAATCTCAAATGGCTGGAAAGGTATGAAGACTGAGGTATTGGCCAGAACGCCTGATGGCTCCAATTCAATCAATAAGCCAATAGAACTAACATCGGGCGCCATTGATGAGAGTTTGAAGCCCTCTTTTGGCAATTTGGGCGTTGCAGCTGATGTGCTGCCTTTGACTGAACGGATGGTTCAGCAACCAAGCGCGGAAAGGTTGGGTGTCCCAACCTGTTCCCAACCAAATGGATCTGCCCTATGTGGGGTGGCCTTGGGGGATATCCATCACTCGTTGGGCCAAACGCCATCATACTAACCATCAGAAACGTAGCTGAGCCCCAGTTTGGACATTTGAGGTCAAACTGACAGAGACTCGGCCCACCGCCAAATTTTGCAATGTCAGTTCTTAAGGAACAAAACTGCCCATTACCAAACAATTCGCTGATTAGGTCAAAATTGCGGGACCCAATCCCATCTTGTCACTACCACAATTAACCACTATTTATTCAGTTGCTTAGCACTGAGAAAATTGTTGGTAGATTTTCTTACTTTTCCTTCAAATAAAAGTATACCAAAAAAACTAAAAAAAATTTATTTTTCTTCTGACCGCATCCCTGATGGCATTTCCCTGGTGGCCCATCAATCTGTATACTGGATGGGCTCTACCAGTACTCTTGGTCACTATGGCCCCCTCCATCATCAATTTGGTTCATCGAGTATAATTTTTTGGCTTTACAACCCCCTGATCACTAACTTCTGACAGCAATACATGTGAATCTTGTGGCTGTATGTCCACCAATTGCAAGAGAAAATCTGTCTCCTTGTCACCCCAGTTGAGATGGCACCAAATGCCGAGGATCTTATCGAGACTATCTCAGTGATTCCACCCCCTGCAGCAAGACGCCCTGGGTTGGGAGTGGGTTCAGTGTGGTTCATCATCGGGATCATTCTCACCATGTTGCTGCACCAACACTTCGTCATTTCCCACTGCCCTGCTCCATACCAAGTCATTTGGTCGGCAATGCCTCTGGCATTTTGGATTGCTTTTTGGGTGCTTATGCATCCCAACTGGCAGGCCGGTCTAACCTTCTTCTGCCATTTCCAAACAAAAATATAGAGATATTCACCTGTAGTCTGAGGGAGAGAACCTACCATATCTAAGCTTATGGAATGAAAGGGTTGTTGGGTCATCATAGGTTGATACTGATATCGAGTCTTGAAGCTGAATTGTTTTTACAGGTCAGGCAAGCATCCAAGACTTAAGTTATGGTTTCCATGATGCTCTCTAGTGGTACCACTCTTCTATCCATTCACAAGTATTGCATACTCCGCCATGACCTATTATAATGTGAGACTCTAAGATGACAGGTACTCGCTCTGATAGCTGGAGATATGGCAACCAATTTATGCCTACTTTCTTATATAATTTTCCCACTCTCCAACTTTGTGTTGCGGGAATGCCGTGCTAGCATCTTCTGTACTGGACATCTTCATCAGACCATGCTTCAGGAGTCATTAGGAGGTCATGAAACCTCTCTGCTTTTCTATCGTCAAGTTGAAGGACAGGCAGCTGCGTCAACCCATCAACACTCATATGGCGCACACTTAGCTCGATGCTCAATGGTTATATATGTAATCTGGAGCTTAAGAGACCAGCGAGCCAGCCTCTCAGTGGGATCTTTCATATTTTGTAACCACTTTGAAGAGGGTTGTTTGGTAACCGCTTTAAATAAAGTCCCATATAAAAAAGGGCGGTAGTATTTGACAGCATGCAGGACAGCCAGGCACTTAATCTCAGTGACGCTCTAGTTACGCTCAACTTCTAAAAGAATTTTACTTAGGTTGGACATGGGATAACCCCATACTCAATTAATTGTGCTGGTATAGCCCCAACAGCATAGTCGGAGTCATCTGTGAACAACATGAAGGGCTTGATATAGTCAGGGTGATGGAGTATTGGCCTTTGTAGCAGCAACTCCTTCAGGGTCTCAAACGCGGCTTTTTGTTCAGCACCCCAATGGAAAGGAGTGTTTTTAACCAAGAGGCGGACAAGGGGTTCGCTGATCTGGGTGAAATTTGGGATAAATTGATGGTAATACCCCATCATGCCCAGGAATACCATATGTCACCAAGAGCTTTTGGCGCAGGAATTTAAGATATTGCTTCCACCTTATCTCGAAGAGACCAAATCCCATCTTGAGAGATAGTGTGCCTGAGGAAATCCAATTTCTTTTGGAAGTAAGTACATTTTGAGGGCTTCAGCTTGATTTTAGATGCCCACAAGCGTTGAAACACTTACTTTAGATGTGTAAGGTGATCATTGAAGGTCTTGGAAAGTACTGTGATGTCCTCGAGATAGACAATCACTCAGCTCAGCTTAAGGTCGTGGAGAATGCGTTCCAGTGCCCGCTGAAAAGTAGCAGGTGCTTTACACAACTCTGAGGTAGCTGAGTGGGTTGAAACAAACCCTCACTTCAGATAAGGGCGCATTCTCTTGAATTTGTGGAGAAAAGTCCATCTGCCTATACCCGCTAGCCAAGTTCATGGCGGATAAGAATTTATACCAAGAGAGATGGGACAGAGCGTCATCAATGTGGGGGATAGGGTAGCTGTCCTTCTTGGTGAGATTATTCAGCTTACGGTAGTCCATAAGTAACCAATGACCTCCATTTTTCATCTTTATCAATAGGAGCATGGACGACTAAGGGCTTTGGGAAGGCACCAACAACCCAGCGTCCAGCAACTGTTTGAGCTCCATCCACATCTGTAGATCCTCGACTTTTGATTTGCAGTAGGGTTTGGAGTGGATAGGGCGAACATCCCCAACGTCAATGGTATGAAGACAAACTTTCATGTACCCATAGTCAGTGTCAGAAATAAAGAAAATGTCACTGTAGGCCTAAAAAGGGTGTGAACTTTCTCCAGCTCAGCTGGGGTTAGTTCATCGGAGATATTAACGGAAGGTGGGGTACATAAAGATTGGTCAGCGGGTAACCCCATATTTAATTATAGATCCAATGCAGTGAACTTACCTCATTTCCTCAAGGGGAATCAGCATACCTCTTTCAATATATTGATGCTTCTTTAAAAGCATATCCTTCTTGGTGAGTTTTTCTAGTAGAAGGTGATAGGTCGTTGATAGGCAGGGTCTAGAACGCCTGGCAAAACTCTGGGCTCTAAAGGACTAACTCCAATAATGCTAGTTAGATGCAATATGAAGTTTTATGGGATTTGTAGGGTAATCTTCATGCCAACTACCCTTTGTTTACCCACTTTAATTACTATCTCTTCTGGTGCATAGAAAGGGATACCCTCAAGGGCATTCATTAGTGGAGGCAACATATTTGTATGCTGTCCTGCCACAATGTAACGTTAAAGCGGAAGCGGAAAAAACAATGGTGCAAGCTTAAATTTTTTGTTAAGCTCATCATTTGTCAAAATCATTGGGAACACGTAATTAAGCAAGGATATATCCCTGCTTCAAGTTAATAACCCCATCATATTTGATCATGAACTGGGTACCAATGATTATATCATAGGTATTGTTGGCCAGAGCCACTGCAGGGGCTGAAATGAGAAGTTTCTCAGATCAGATGGGTAAAGATGTTTAGGCCCAAATGGCTTGAGTGTTGTTTGGCCCCACAATTCCAAACTCTTGTGTATAGTCGAGGTCAGGGGCCAACTTATTTTTTCGTTAGTTTGAGATACACAACGTTCATAGGGGACCCAGTGTCAAGAATACCATTAAACCACACTCCATTAACAACGACCTCCACTTTAGAGAAAGTTACAATTGAGTTGGGGGGAAGAGCGAGGACCTCCTTCAGCTGGAGAGTAGAAGCAAGGCATTTGGCAGTTTCAGGGAATTTATCCCGGATAGACTGCAATGTAAACAGACTCTGAGTAGGCCAGATCATCGTGGCAATGTTCTGGTTACTGTCACTGATGGTACCAGTAACCTCCAGGCCTCTCAACACCTGATAAAGTTATGTTTGGAAGGGTATCCTAGTCAATCCACACTCTCCAGGTTTAATTGGTCAGGTACCTCCACTTCACTTATGGGATCCTAAAACATAATGACCCACATCTTTGAGTTTTGTGTGCCCGTTAGGGCACCCAGTGCAGGCAACTTTGTGGGATGAAACCCGGGGTACTTCCCCCGCTGCACTGGGGCTGCGTGAATCTAAGCACCACCAAAGTGGGCCTAACTGCAGGTTGGATGGCTCACACCGTTCCAAACTGACATATTCTTCACTTTTAGTATATCGAGTAGCAAAGGCTACACAGCCAGTTCAGAGATATGCCTCCCATCCCTTACTTCGAGGAATAAGACCAGACTGACCCCCAAGTTGGACTTACTTGAGGAAAGAGAATTGCCATAGCTTTCTATAGCTTTTCTAGCCGTCACTTGACTATGGCCAGGGAGCTTGTTGTCTGGATTCCTTCCGAAGGAAAGCAACGTTGGTTTTTGGAAAGCCATAGACCATACATAACCTCCCCCATATCGTGCACCAGACCCTGAAAGCCTCATTGTGTGAAAGCAGACTTGGTGTGGCATACGCAGTCATGATCTCTGGCCATGAAATATGACCAAAGTATAACTTACACCCTGGTTGGTATGCTTCATACCAAAGGAGAACACTACTTCACTTAGCATCTGTTGCTGGACACTCTATAAAGATGTTCTGTGCTATCTCCTCCCCTCTGCACACCTTACAAGCATACATAAGGTCATCTTCCTTATGTTTACTCCACTTAAGCAGAGTCGCCCCAGTGACCAGGATGTTGCTGCGGAGTTGGAAGAGAAAGTTCTGAACTGGTATAGACCGATATCTTTTAACCCTCCTCCCCCACAGGTACATCAGGCCATGTCGCATTTTGCAAGTGATCCAGGACAAATATGTTGAGAAAAGCTCTCTGTCTTGTAGCATCTGGAACTCGGTGGCTGTGAAATCTGAGAGGCAGACACTGCTACCTCCCCCCACTTTGAGCCAGTCCCAAAGGACGAAGAGGCTTTCCCATCTGGAGTATCTCCAGAATTCTCTGCCTCTCAGGAACACCCACCAATCCTGCCCTCCACAACCTTCTGAATGGGCTTCCACAGCCTCTAATACAGCCAGAAAAGGAATTGATTCCCTCCAGCAATAAGGCAGTTCAGTTTCTTCCACAACATTTATGCCTTCCTTACCAGCACTTGGAGGTACTGGCAACATTATTATCTGCTTCCACCCTAAGCACCCTCCGGCCATCGCCATCAAGGAGGTCCCCCCAGTGGACCGCCCCAATAAAGTGCTTGAAGGCCTTGCGCAGACGAGGTTCTATCTCAAGTCCCCAGGCTCCTCCCCAAAGGGGAATTGCCTGGATACTTTTGATAGTCCACTCTCCACCCTTCATTCTACCCTTGTTGCCCACCCAAGCTCTAAAGTAATCCTTCCAGTATCCTGGTAGATTCCCCGCACTCAAAATGGCCCCTTGATTGATGCCCCAGCTAACACCAAGATCTTTGTTCGAACTGTCCTTGCAATCCTAAGAGAGGTAGTCCTCCAGTATTGGAGACCAACAGATGGCTTTTCCTTCCTGAGCGACACAAGCGATCCATTTCAGCTGCAGTGCTTTGATCATACTTCTGAAGTTAATAAGACTGATGCCACCCTTCTTCACCTCCTGACACAAGTTAGAGTAACTGGTTTTTGATGCTCGCCCTCGCCAAATGAACTATATTGAACTCTATATTCTCCTGATGGAAGATGCTGGCG
This sequence comes from Massospora cicadina, assembly GCA_022478985.1. Lineage (NCBI taxonomy): Eukaryota > Fungi > Entomophthoromycota > Entomophthoromycetes > Entomophthorales > Entomophthoraceae > Massospora > Massospora cicadina. Next base: position 44,317 of record JAKSZP010016065.1, on the reverse strand, counting down.
GTGAAACAAATCTGGCAATGTACCATAGTTTGGAAAGAATGAAAGTGTTCATGACAATGGCCCTGCACTATAAGATAAGTTGAGCCATTGCCACTTCCAAGCCACTTTTTCAAGATCCACTTCAAGTTTGAGCCAAATTTTGTGCGGCGACGCCTGCCTAGGGATGAGACTCCCTAGGTACAGAAGCTCCTCCCCTGCTGCCTTCCATGGGATCGAGCTCTTTAGTGCCACACCCAACGTCGCCGTTCTACCAATGGGCCAAGACCTGGATTTCGACAGATTGACCTTAGCACTGCTTGCGTTCTGGTACATCTTCAGAATGTTCATCACCACCTTAACCTCCTCCTCTGATGAAACATAAATCCACGTATCATCTGCAAATATTGAATGAGAGTACTCCTTGCCACTGATGGTAAGTTTCCTCCAGTCTGACTTTCTAAGAGCCACTGAAAGGGTCTTTATTGCAAGGACAGGCAACAAGGGAGATATAGGGTCTCCATAACGCACGTCCCTACACACCTTAAAGGGGTGGGAGAGGACCACATTGATATTGACAACCTATGAGGCCTTCCTCATAAATCGCTTTAAGAAGTCTCAACAAATGCCCTTGATTCCAACCCTACTTAACACTTCCAAAAGAAACTTATGATTTACCCAATCATACGCCTTCTCTTGATCAAGACACAGTAGCCACCCCCTTGGGTCATACTGTTTACTTGCCCACTCTTCTATCAGGTGAAGCAGCATCAAGTTATCAGTAATTGAGCGTCCTGGGATAAACCCATTCAGCTCTTTCCCAACAACATCAGCCACAACCCCCTCTAGTTGATTAGTTAGGATCTTCATTAAGATCTTGTATCAACGCTAAGTAGAGTCAAAGGCTGATAGTTCCCCATGGGGGGGATCGCCCTTCTTATACAACACCGCCACCACACCCTTTGAAAATGCCGCCTCAATTATACTGGAGGCTAGAAGTTGATTGTAAAGCTCAGCAAGGATCTCAGACATTTCTGCCCAAAATAACTTGAAGAGCTCCAAGATCAACCCATCCTCCCCAGAGCCTTGCCATTCTTGCCTTTACAGATGGCGTCTGACACCTCCAATTTGCGGATCTTGCTACATAGGTGCAGCTGAGTCTCCTTTGGCAGTACCCCCAGTCCGCTTGAGAGTACTTTGGATGCCTCTGGGTCATTCTCAGAGGGCCATATAGGTCCTCATAGTAGGATCTGGCCACCTCAGCCATGTGAGCTGCATCCTTCACCTCAACTCCCCCATCACAAAGTGACAAATCCTTGAAGGTCTGAATGCCCCTACTGCCTTATGGAGTAGGGCCACATTTCTGTTAGAATCCTCATCCCATCTAGACTTCCTTTGTTTGAGGCAATCCACCACGAAGACACCCATCGATTTTGCACACATCTCAGCCTTGGCCATGTAGGCAGATGCCCCCACGACCATGGCCTGCTTGCAGATACTCTCGAAGCTCCTCTCCAAGGTTTCATACATCGAACGCATGGCCCCTAGCTGCCTCCCAAAGATTTCACAAGCCATCTTGAGATCAGCCTTCATCCACAATCATTTTACTGGCGCATCAGGCTTCCCCACAATCTAGCTTCTCCACCACCTTACCTTCTTCCTCATGAACTCCTGAAGTGGACTCCACTTCAGGTGTTCAGGGTTCAGTCTCCAGATCCCTTTCCCCGCAGAAGCAACCCAAGGGTCACTGATCTGCAGTTCTAGGGGCCTGTGGTCTGAAGCACCTGGATCATAATTCTGAAGGATCAACTTGCAGCTTACAGGAGAGGCTGGGGCACTGGCACAAGGTCAATGCGGGATAAATGATCCCCTGGATGTGAGTCCACCCAGTCTACCCCTCCTCACCACGGCCAGCTCTCCACACATCCAGTAGGCCGAGGTTGATCATTAAACTGGCCAACTTGTGGGCTCCAGGATCAGAGCTCCAGTTGCCTGAAGCCCCAACTCTGTCATCCCTAAAGTAGACACAGTTCATGTCTCCCCCCAGAACTACTGACCCCCCAATACCTTCCTCCTGGATCCTTAGGCAGACCTTCTGGAAGAAGGCCTTCCATTCAGAAACATAATTGGGCGCATAAATGCTGATAAACCAAAATGATTCATCTCCAAACAGTGACATCACTGCCACTGCTCTTCCAGGAACCAATACCCTTTTATCCCACACCTTAACTTTGCCCGCCCACCAGGCCAAGATACCCCCCTTTGGCTTCTCTCCCCTCTTTCCCTCCTCTAAGGGCAAGTCTGAGTTTGGTTGATCCACCAAGTGAGAGTAAAATGATTGTTTCAGAGGAAACTGGAAAGCCCAGCCCCTTTAACCCCAGGTTTGGACTTATTTTCAGTGAAGAAGTCGATATCTTTCCATGTTGTTGCAATTGGAGTTTCACCCGCTGCTACTTCTTGAGTCCATTCAGACCCTGCGCATTAGCAAATTCAACCCTGATTGCCATAGGTTCGAAACCGAAGAGGCCTCAGTGTTAGGATCTGGGGGTCCCCATCCTCTTCCACCTCAGCTGTTTTAGTGGAACCACGCTTCTTCCTCCCCTTTCCAGTACTAGACTGGGCTGAAGGTGGAGGCTGCATAGTCACAACAGCCTCCAGAATCTTGCCATTGCCAGGGTCCTCAATAGACCCTGTTCACTTCGGTTGGAGGCATTGGGTTAGAAGGCATTGGCCCACTATTGCTAGCAGGCAACACCTCCATCACCTCCGCCTCTTCCCCTATGGGCCTCACATGCTCTGTCAAACCCATATCTTTTATGGTAGCCCACCTCTTATGAAATCGAGTGATGGGGAGTACCACATCTGTTTTGGAGGCGTTCGCCTCCATAAATTCCTTTGCGTACTGTGACAAAGCGCCAATCAGCTCAATTTGGAGTCTAGCTGCTTCCCTCGCCTTCCAGGAATGCTTTGACTCCTTGTTGACCTTCCTCGCACTTTTCAGCACTCCAGTCACCGCCTCCAAAGTTATGCCAGCCGCAGCCTCCTCCCTTGCTTTGGCTGACATCTCAGTCAGCTTCTCAGACGCCTTGTGGAGAGCCAACCTATCCTTCTCAGAGGGCGCCATTACTGGCACCCCCGCGCTAGGCCCACTAGGCTTGGCCACTGCCGCAGGAGGTTGAACCTGAGGACATTTGGATCTGACGTGCCCTTTGCACCACACAAGAATCACCTGTCCAGCGGTACCACAGGAACACTCCAGGTCCCCACATAGACTGAATAAGGTAGCTCCCCATATGTTTTTGAAAGTTCAACCTTCAAAACCTAGTCCCCAGATCACACAGTGAACTTTTTCAAGCTACCGTCCTTCTGCTTCAAATTCTTTACCAGCTTGTTCTCATTAAAGGAGATCACTCTGCCAAAGCCTTTCAGCTGAGACATCATGGCCTATCTAGTGATCACAGGTGGTACATCCCTCAGAATGAACTTTCCAATCTCAGTGCTGATGTCAAGACATACGGCATCCTCAATCTTTGTGCTCAAACTGGCAGCCAAAACCTGTTCCTTTTGAAGCTTGGACTGGAAAGTCATAAGTTGCAACCCAGGAGCCAAACGTGAAATATGGAGCGGGGTGAACACACAAACCTTAATCACCCCGACCATGAGCATCTCCTTAGACCACCCAGTCTTCACTTCCATGGCGTGACCCTCTTGAGGCTCTCCACCATGCTCTCTTCAGATCCTTAAATGGGCCGAAGTTACCTGATTCAAAAAGCTTGGTTCCAACACCAAACTGATTAGCAGCAGCTGCTGCAAAAGAGCCCAAGGCACCTGTGCAGCAAAAGCCACACCCGCTGTTGATTTGTTAACAGAGTTGGTCTCTCCGGTTTGTTTTTGTGATTAAGTTTGCTCTCCAGGCACTTTATGTGGGAACCATCTCAGCCCTTTTGGGTCAGTCCGTCATTTTGGTACGTGTTTGCTCTCACCTTTAGCTGCACCAGTGCAAGCCCATGTAAGCTACTGGCCGCTATCCAGATTTCAGTCCAGCCTAAAAACTGCGGTGATTATTATAGACAGTTGAGCTGAAGCTCAGCCAATCAGGATTCCCCCACCCTTGTTACATAGACCTGCTTTTAGAGCGCCCCGCCTCATAGGAAAGTAGTGTGGTAGACGATACGCCCAACTCTTGCCTCCACCTTCCTGCCCAAATTTCCCCTGAAGGAGAGTGGAAGCACCCGCAAGAACATGTTGGGTTACATTCATTAGCTTCCATCCCACTCCCCATCCAAGCCACTACAGGACCTTTCCAGGGCGCCTCTCTGGGTTCAGGTGTTAGCTACTCACCCATATTTCCATGAGCTTTCCTCGGTTACACCATGTGAAGGCCCCAGCTTACCCTACTTAGTCCCAATAACCCACATCTTCACCACCCCCTTCAGATTTGTCATCAGAGGTGTTATCAATGCACTTAAGGAGCACATAGGGGGTGAGGTAGTTTCAGGGCTTCCCTTATGGTAGGATAGGTCCTGGAGTTGTTCCTCCAGCTTGCTAACTTTTGACAGAGGCGTAGGAATTGTAACAGCCCGATTTACAGCCTTTAAAGTAGTGGACGTATGATTCATGGAGACAGGTTTCATAATAGAGTGAACTGGATGGGAGGTTGAGGAAGATAGCGTTGTGGAAGGAGAGGCTTTTTCTATGCCAGCTTTATGTCAATCATTTGCAACGAACTTTTGTGAAACAGGCAGTTTAGCTTTTGTGTCCTGGTCATTTAACCCATAGTTAGTGGGAGTGATTAGTACCCAAGAAAGGGGTTTAGACTGAAAAGCAGGCTTTGAAACCACTTGGGATGGCCTCTCTGAAGAAGATGAGGCGCAAGGCAAAAGGACGACTGCTTTTACCAATTTTGCTTTTTGAGCTGAAGATGGAGGGGAGCATTGCTTTATCACATCCATTACCATCTGATTATCGTTATTGGAAGAATAATCAGTTTGTGATGGCAACTCCGTAGAATCAGGTTTCTAGAAGAAAACATAAATAGTAGAGGATAAACTAGTCGGTGTAGATGCTTTGCTCAGAGAGCCTTACATAGGGTCAAGTTCACAGATATCAGCCACCTCTAACAAGGCTTCCTTGATAACTCAGACGCTTTTATATGAGCGCTTCACAGAAGAGAGATGTATAGCCAAGGAGGGAAGGGACGCCAAACCAGCCAAGATAGCCGCAATAGCATCGTTTTGGGGTAGCATTTTAGCAAGCAATAAGGGTTGAGCTTTATTGTAAAAGCGTTCAGCAAAACATTGATGGATTCGCCCTGTTGTAGACTAAGGCACATAAAGGCCTGTTTTTGTCCGTTTAAACTTTGTATTGAGCCAAATTCCTCATTGAGTGCTTGCTTTACCTCTACCAAGGTGCTGAGGGTGTCCATGTGATGAACCATTATCTCTTGATCGCCATGACTCAAGCAGGGAATGAGGTAATTGATTTAAAATGGTCCGTTGCCCCTTCCATAGTAACTCCATAAATATTGAGGAAAGAAGCAGCGCTCTCCTCACTCAGGGTAAACTTGTCCCTAAAAGGGGGTTTATGGAAACCAGGGGATGCCCCAGAAGAACCTTGAAATGAGTGCCGCTAGAGACTTTTAAGGCAAGACAAAGCACTAGCTAGCCGTAGATTAATAGATGCTAACTGAGGGTTTATTTCCATTGTGTTTGTTGGATTTTTGTGGTGTACAGGCACTTTGGTAGTGAGCACAATTATTGGATTTTAGGATTTACTAGAGCTCGCTGGTGCTTTTATATGCCTAAACTCTAACAATTAGGAGATGATTAATTGCGTTAAATCTAATTAAATACTAATAATATCAAAAACTGGGGTTTTATGTAATTTTATTAGTAGCAATAAGGGAATAAAAATTACCCTCTTCATAAGTTGATACTTAGTATTTAAAGTTTCAAGTCTTGAAGTTTGGATTGTTTGGTAGATTCTGAATTGGGCAATATGGGCGGTGACCTATCAGATTGTTTGAAACTTGCCTTACTTCAGGAAATGGCTGATGAAGGGCGATGACAGGCATTTTAGATCCATGAAGTAAGCTTCTATTAAAATTTTACCCTATCAATTGATGGGAAATTTTTTACTTGTTGGGATCCCCTCTGACCCTATAAAAGGGGCCAGTCTCAGTGGTGTAGGCTGTATCAAGTTAGCAATGGCCTGGAGAGGAGCCTCCAATGGTTTTCCTGGATTTAGCTAATGATTTAGGGCAATCCGCCCGCCCAAAGTCTAGAGTTTTGCTGAGTAATATAATTAAATTTAGTGCCCCAAATTAATGAGTTCCATCAAGAATTGTCCAGAGTCTTTTGGACGATTTAATCCTTATTTCGTCCATATTGTTAATCAATAATCTCTTAGTACGCAATAGGACTTGTATTTATCTGACAAATGGCATCAGGCCATTGGGTAATGTTGTCACTGAGTCATAACCTACCTTGAAAACATTGAGGACAAAGTCAATGAGCATGTACTCCTAAGACAAGTGTCCCAAATGCCACACCATAACTGAAATTGCCTATGGTGTTAGGTCATCATCAAAAGTTGCTGATAGCCCAAAACCATCCCCTCAAAAATCATGATCTTTGTTTGACGCTACACTTGACAAAACTGATGCCAAAGCAACTGGGTGCAGGCAGATTGGGTATTTCAAACCTGTTTCTGACCTCTTAGGACTGCCCCTATGTGGGGTGGTCCTCGGAGGTTCCCATTGATGTCAGGTAAGATGACATCGTGATAACCATTGGAAATTTAGTGAAACCACAATTTGGGCACCTGAGGCCACATGACAAAGACTTAGTCCATTGCAAACAATCTTGAAGTCAGTTAAAATAAGTTTTTCTACCCACTCAAAGTTCGTCAGGTTAGGCAGATCTTGAGGGTCCCAGTCTGGAGTTTTACTAAGCTCTTCCCTAAATCAAACATCTATTTAAGCAGTCATAAAACACTGAGAAAATTGACAGTTGATTTTCTAATTTTAAATCGAATAAGAATCCTGTTTCCCAAAAAATCTTATTTTTATCATTAAAAAAATAAGAACACCCATCCTGGTCCAATTTCTCTAAACTCCAAAACCTGCGGGCCCAGGGGCCGTGATTGCCTGGTCTGTTGCTTGGTTTATTCTCAAATTTATGTCTATTTTCGCTCATTGGTGAAATCCAATTGAGATCATATAAATGTCATTAAAGCAGCAGTGCCTCTGGCATTCATGCTTGTTATCTGGGTGCTTTGACATACAGACTTACAGGCTGTTCTAAACTTAATTTGCCTCTATCATAACATAATTGACAGTTTATTAATTTCAGCCATTTCCACCATCCTTGTCAAAGTGGGCGCAACAATGGTCATCTTATATCAGATAGATATGGTTGTGAAGGAGTTTTACTAGGGCCACACTGCCCCAGTGTCTCCAACTATTACTCAGAACACCCTCCAAAATGGGATTTTCATGCTTGAAGCCGCTGAGATGGCCTTGGTTTTTATCACAGCTTTGAATCAGTATCTGTATTGATTTAAAAAGTCACCACAGCCCTTGCGCTTGTGTTAGTATATTATGGCGCTCTGACTGATAAATCATCTGCCCCTGTCACAAACCTTGTGATTTCCGCCAATCTAGTTGCAATCTCTTCCTTATCAAAGGATTTAATCATATCTGCCAATAAACAGAACTTCACCTACTTTTTATTTCCAATAAAAATTAGTATCAGATCACACCAGGTGTCATTTGAGGCCTTGGTTGACACTGGAGCAGATGGTAACTTTATGAGCCTAGAGTTGGCCCACCAGCTTGATCTTGATCTGAACTTGGGTCCCAAGGTGATGATCACTTCGTCGGCCTCCCAGCCATCATAAAAAGTACAGCACCCAGTACATTTCTCAGTTCATCAGTTTAGTTTTTGCAATATTTTTTCATCAATGCCTAACCTCATGTTTCCAATAATTTTGGTTGTAGGTTACTGGCATCAGCAGCATGTAAGGGTTGACCTTATGTCAAATTTTCTGTTGTTCTCCAACAGTTAGATGGAGGACGAGTTTCCTTTACTGGATACTCTTACTAAATCTAACTGTTGGAGAACAACAGAAAATTTGACTCAAGGTCATAGTTTGATTACTTACCTTGTTTCCCCTGCAGGCCTCCCATCAGATTTTTCAGAAGCGTTGTTGGGTTATTAGACTATTTTTGACTCTGAGAAGGCGGACAGTCTTCCTCCACATACAGAAGTTGACTTGGGGATTTGAACAATAGTATAGGTAGTCAAAATAAACTGCCCTCTTTACCTGTATACAGCAGAGGAGGAGACTGCCCTCAATGCATGGGTGGATAACATGCTTAAGAAGGTTTGGCTTTTCAAAGAAATTTCTTTGGTTGCCTCTCCCATCATCTTTGATAATAAGGCCAATGGTTCCCTTTGACCAAGAATGGATTACGGTCACCTAAATAATATCACACTCCACAATCCCTAACATCTGCCTTTGGAACAGACAATCACAAGCGATTGCCAAATCACATGTGTTATCAAAACTCGAACTTGTTAATGCCTTCAATCAGATCCTGGTAAAGTAAGGTCAATAATGGCTTACCACAATTTGAACAAAATGGGGCATCTTCGAATTTTGAGTGATGACTTTTGGGCTAAAGAATGAGCCAGCCACATTCCAAAGGATAATTGATAGTGTGCTGGGTGATCTTCAGTTCACCTGATCTTTTGCATACATTAATGATATCTTGGTACACTCTCCTACTTCTGAACAATATGCGAAGGACTTGGTGGCAATAGTGGCTACCTTACATAAGGTCAGCCTGTTCGTTAAGCCTTCAAAATACAAGTTCTACAGAGAGGAGGTTACCTTCTTGGACAATTTATTCCTAAAAGATGGGTACGCCATTTTCACCAACAAGTTAGACGCCATCTGCAATTGGCCAACTCCAACGACTCAAAAGCAATTGAGAAGCTTCTTGGGTACCAAATTTTCTTAAAAAAATTCTCCCCTGCTCTATCCCAGTTAGCCGCTCAACTCCACCCGCTCACTGGTAGGAATGTTTCTTTCTTTGGACGTCTGAGTGCCGGCAAGAAATCAAGTTAATTAAAGAGTTGTTCTTGTCACCCCCATATTAAAGCACAAAGACACCTCTGAGCCCAACGTTGTACATGTGATGCATCATCTGTTGCGGTTAGTCTGTCTTGCTTCAGGAAAGTAATGAATTGGAACATCCAGTCTCTTACTTTTTCCGTAAGTTCTCCCCCACTGAACAGTATTGAGCCATCTATGATAAGGAGCTGGCAGTCATAGTATGAGCCTTGACCCATTGGCGGTATCTTTTGAAAGGCGCTCATCATGAGCTAACAGTGTGTATGGATCACCAAGCCTTTCTTTATTTACACAAACCACATAAGTTGGCACACCAGCAGGTCTGAACCTACTGGGATTTGTGCAGATTAATTTTAAGTATGAGTTAGTAAAAGGAGCGTTGAATATCCTCCCTAACTTTCTAAGTCACAATTCCCACATTGTCCTGTAGACTCAGAAGAGGCGGATTTGGTCACAGTCATTCCCCACCCAAATTTTATCCATTGTACCTCCCATGATTTTGATAGTAAAATCAGCACCAGATGCACTCCTAATCTCCCAGTTTTTGGTAGTCCAAATGTCCGTGTGGAAGGTGTGGATCTTTTGGATCAGTTGCCTCTCCCTGCGGAAAAACATTCCTTGTATTCACTGGCGGAGGGTCTCATTCAATTCCAGTCTTGGGTTTGGGTTCCTCCCCTCCTTTGAGCTGAAGTAATTTAGGCTCATTACAATCCTCTTACAGTTGGGCATTCCGGAAATAAGAAGTTTATTGACTTAAACAAGTGGACCTATAATTAGGAGGGGCTTGTCAAAGGATGTTCCAGCCTGGATTGCAGATTAAGTAACTTGTGTGCAGGCCAAATTGGTTCGGTCTGGAAGGAATGGTCTTCTTCACCCCTTACAGAAGGCAGAGGATCCATGACAATAGTAACCATGAACTTTACCATTGAACTTGCCAGTTTCAATGGGTTTAAAGCTGTGATGGTGATTGTTGACCTCATCACCAAATTTTCCCTTTTATCCCATGCTCTTCTGCTATAACATCTGATGAAAGTTCCCGTTTCTTCTTGAGCCAAGTTCTCTTTGTTCAGCCTTCCACAGGAAATTGTCAGTGACCGTGGGCCCCAGTTCGTGGCTTATTTATGGAACGAGCTCTTGGAGATCTTGAAGATTACGCACTGTTGTCAAATTGGTGGAATCATTTAAGATACGCTGTAAGGGTTTTTTGCACAGGGTCAACCCACTGATCAATTGGAATGATGATATGAAGATTGTCAGCCCCTCGAAGCACACTTAAAATAATAAATGTAACAAAAGGGAGCAATATCCCTAATAAACACCTCTTTTATTGTAAATAATCTAGCGGATCATCCTCATCTGCTTACTTTTTTTCTAAAGCAACCTACCTCTCTTAATCGCCCATCATGCTTATATACAGCAGCTTTGGACAATACCGCTCTCATAGCTTGGACTATTATATTCTGCTGATTCTCCTTTTATTCATCTTGTTATTATCCTTAAAACTCTATCGCCCTAATTTTATGGATTTAATTTATATTCGTCAAATGTTGACATTACTTTATTTGGAGGCGATCAAATAATAACTTATCATATCCCTCTATCACCTCATCTTGAGGCACTCAAATGATCGAAACCAATATCATGTTTGTCAGATTCTTTTCAATCTGCCCTAGAAATTTCCAGCTTTTCATCCAGTCATATCATAGTTGTGACATTACCTCCTCCTTGACTGAACAATAAGGCTCCTATTGCTTATAGGGTCGGAGGAACTTTGCATGCACTTGGTAGATGATCTTACCACTTGCAGGATCCTTGATAGTATAAGCATCAACCCCAGTTTTCTCTATAACTTTGAATGAACCAAACCAGATATTGGCCTGATTGTGTTTTTAACCAAAACCATGCTGGTCATGAAACAAAACCATATCTTTATATTGGAATTGAGCGAGGCTGCTACACCATACTTTATCAGCTGCCTGAGCCTTAATCTTCTTTGCTAAACTGCATGAGTAGGCTTCAGTTTGCAGTTTGATCAGCATATCCACTAAGTTAGAAAAATAACAATGGGTATTCATTCCACCGGTATCCTCTATGAAGGAATAGAGCAGTTCCAGAAGTGCAGGGTGTCATCCATACAATAGTTGGAAAGGACTTTTCCCCGTAGTGGAATGATAGCTAATGTTGTAAGCAAAGATGGCACTGGAAAGGGGAGAGGTCCAATAAGAAGGTCGATCCATCACCAATTTCAAAAGTATGTTCACCAAGGTATCATTAACTCGCTCAATTATTTCATTATAATCAGGGTAATAGGGGGTTGTCAAAAACCCGCGGATGCTCATCAATTCGTTGAGCTTAGGTAAGATGTGTGAAGTGAAGTTCATTCCGTTATAATTAAGGATGAACTGGGGACATATGTGTCACTGAATTATACATTCCATAACAAACATAGTCACCGTTAGTGCCCCCAAATCACGTATTGGTCGCACCTCAACCCAACTGGTCAAGTGGTCAATTGCTACCAAGATGTATTTGGACCAGTTTGCCCCTATTGGCAGGGGACCCACAACATCAATTGAAACTGTGCACCAGGCGAAGTGCAGCTTCAATAACTGGTTTGAAGTCTTTTGGTGGAATTGTTTTTCCACCTGGCATTGATGGCAGCAGGAATTTCAAAGCATGTCAAAGTTCATGCTTTCCAAATAGAACCTTGGTCGCAGGAATTCCATGGTCTTACATACTCCATTATGTCCAACTGCTCGGTGTGCACTCATAATAATATTTGGACGGTCGGAAGGTCTTGGGATATTCACGTAGCATCTCCTATCTGCTTATAAAGTTCCCCATTTTTCTGGAACGTATTGGCCCTTATTTCATTCAATACCTTGATGACTGGGGGCAGTTCATTGTCATACTTGCTGCTAGCGTCTTATCAAATATAATATCACTCAGATCTGCCATAAAAGCAATTTTTGGGTAATCTTGATAAACAATCGGCATTATGGTGTTTTTCTCTGGGTTGGTGAAGAATTTCGAAATTGTATGCCTGCAATTTAAGAGCCCATCAGGCCAGATTATCTTCCAGCTCTTTAAGATTCTTTAACCAGCATAGTGAGGCATGATCCGTTACAACTTTGAATTTCACCCCATGCAAATAAACCCAAGATTGCTTATACGTGTAGATCACCGCTAAGCAATCCTGCTTGGTCACGGTATAATTGCGCTCATGGCTGTTCAGGCTATGACTGCAGTATGCTACGGGGTGCTCTTCTCATTTCGCGTCTTTCTGAGATAAGATTGCCCCCACAGCGGTGAGGGAAGCATCCATATGAATGATGAACTCTTTTTCAAAATTGGGAAAGAGTAACACCTGCGCACTGATCAGTGCCATTTAAAGCATATAAAAGCGCATCGCTGCCATTCCATCCATTTGAACATGGTGCCATTTCTTAATAACTCATATAGTGGGCCCCCAATACAGCTGAAGTTAGGGATGAAGCACTGGTAAATGCCAACCATTCCCAAGAATACCTGTATATCCCACTTATTGTTGGGTGGGGTCATTTTTCAAATAGCTTCCACCTTGGCCAGTTGAGGTCTCAGCCCCATGGCATCAACCACAAACCCTAGGTACTCCAGCTGGTCCTTGAAGAAATGGCATTTCCGAGGTTTGATCTTGATGTTGGCCTCAGTAAGCCAGCGGAATACTGCTTCTAAATAGTTGAGGTAATCAGAGAAGGTTCAGGAGAAAACATTAATGTCGTCAAGGTTTACAAGGATGCATGACAGCTTTAGGTCCCTGAGAATAGTGTTCATCGCCCATTGAAACGTAGCTGAGGCATTACACAGCCCTTGCGGCATCCAGGTTGGTTGAAAAGACCTTTGGACGTGATTATGGCGCATTTCTCCTGTTCCGCCGCTGGCAACTCAATTTTTTCAGTAGCCTGAGATCAGCTACATTGCTGAAAAAAATGAGCTCCCCCTTGCTGATCTAAAGTGTCGTCAATCTGTGGTAAGGGATATGAGTCTTTTTTAGTGATGCTGTTGAGCTTTAAGTACTCAAAAAGACTACACGGTTAGTATCATCCTTCTTTTTTACAATAAGAATGGGAGAAGCCCATAATTTTTCAATGGTTTAAGCATCCCTTGCTCTAATAGCTTGTCCGTCTCCTCAGTTACTACTTCTTCCACCATCTTTGATTGGCGTATTGGCCTTGACCAAATGGGAGGATGATCTCCAGTGTCCTACCTATGATCTACCCTCCATGCTCATCCTAAATCATGATAGTCGACAATAAAAACCTCATTTATATTTTTGAAATAAAGTGACTGCTTGATCCTTCTGTGGTTATAACAACACCATCAATTCATTGCGCAATATGACTGCCATTACACTGAGCTGTGGTTCAAAGAGCAGACCAAATTCCTCCAGTGACCCAAAATCATGAACCAAAAGAATTTTCTTAACGGGGATTAAGTGAAAATATGCCACTATTTAGTGGCAATGGATTTGCAGGGGTACTGTTTGGAGATTTGCAAGTAAAACTTTGATCTCCCCTGCCCCAGTAATATAACGCCTGGGGCCACGTGGAGCTCAAACTATGTTTTCTGATATGGCCCAATAACCTCCCCATAGAGTCCATCTGGAACTTCTATCACCAAGTCAGTGCTTACTATAACCTGATGCACAGATGTAATAGATATAGGTCCAGCATCTCTGAGCGGCAGCCCTTAATATTCATAAATCTGCTGAGGAAGGGCCCAGGTTTTGCCTTTAAACGATGATAGCGCACTGGGATTACTCCATCGCTATAATCTAGATTAATATTCCCCATATGCACTGGATCATTTGGCACTCATCTAGAGGTGAAGTGAATTGGAATTCGCTGGCCCAATATTTCAAGATTCTCGTCCGTCATATTGATTACAGCCCCATAGTGTCATAAGAATTCGGTTCCAATTAGCAGATCATAATTGCTACTTTGTAACAATATATCTGGGGCTACCACGACAATAGACCCAAACTGCAACAGAAGTGCACTATATGCTCCCTCAGAGACCATGTATTCCACTCCAGCAGTTCTGTATACCACCTGGTGTTCCACGTCTTATTTTTAATATCAATCTGGCCACCAACTTTGTGGAGGCTTTATTGACAGGGGCATTGGTATCTATGATGGCCCGGACTAGGGTTTTAGCTACAACCATGTCACAGTAAGTACATTCGGAGTAAGATGCATCTCAACTGTTTTATAAAATGAACATTTATGGAGTCTCTGTCTCCAAGGAAACACGTAATTCCTTCACCAATTCTGGGGTATTGTTTATTAATATTGTTGACCTGAAGAGCAACGCTTACTGCTTGCAAGAAAGGTGCATCAGAGGAGGGTTTTAGCTTTTCAGGTGAAACCTGGTTATACATTGACAAGCATACAGCTAGACCTGCATCTGAGACCACTCTCCCGCCATAGCTGCAGACTGCGCTCATTTCAAAATATTCACCCCCTCAACTGGCTGCTAATATAATACTGACTCATTGTGCAAGGGAGCTTCTGCTGAATATTCCAAAGTGGGTTCAGAAAGGACGTTTGAGTTTGTTATAGCGAAGGTAGAGAGTCCCATCTCTACTCCACTTTGACTTTTCCCTGGAAGTACTGTTCTGACTGTACACAAGAGACTTGTTGATTAGGCACCACAATGCCATATGCCCATGTCAATTAATTTTGAAACAGCTGACCCCATAGGGCCCACATCTCTGATTAATGTGAAACGAGCAACATCAAGAGTTAAGCTGGAAGTGATAAGTGGAAACAGGGTTTGAGCGATAGTTGGGCCAGTGACAAAAAACAGGTGTGGGGCAGAAATTTTTCTACTGCGGGTAACTTGGAGAAATCTGAACTGGACTGACAAAGTTCCCAAATAATATGATTTGGCAGTGGTAGCGTAAGGATTTCGCTCAGTATTAGGTGGAGAGAAATTAACTGATATACGGTGCAAAAAAAGAACAATTTTAAGCAAAGGTACATCTTTATCCAACATTGGGGTCATAACGTTATATAAATCACGGTATGGCTTCACAGCAGAAGTCATTGCAACACATACATCAGATTTGGATAGAATCCTGGCCCCAATTAGCACATGAGCTTCCATCATAGATCGCTCAGAAAATGCAAAAAGGGTCTTACTCCACTGAAACCAGATGGTCAAAACCTCGGCTTTCCGGTGTGACATCTTTGAAGTTCTGTCAAACAATCGAAGCACCATCTCTTTGACTTCTTGGTATGTAATGGAACTGCCCGAAAGGTAACAGATGACTTGATCAGCACTTCAACATCCAAGATAGAAATAACAGTTTTGCTCTACGTCGCTCTGAGACTCCTTCCATCACAATTTCAAATTGCTTAAAGAACCCATGAATATTCCCTTAACGATCAAATGGAGGAAGTTTATCACTGCAAACTTCCTAAAGCAGCTCGTTTTGTTTTTTAAGTACAGCATCCAACGCAAGTTTTAGCTTAACATAGGCAACTGGCCCATTGTGTTGTGTAAAATTTCTATCAAGACAACTAGGATGCAACATAGCCGGCAACTGAGTTTTTATCATGTTATAATTGTTCAATGGCCCCCTGTAGTGAGCATCACTGTTGTAGATAAGCAGAATCATTTAAGGTACGCTGTAAAGGTTTTGCACAGAATCAATCCACTGAGCAATTGGAATGATGATATGAAGATCTTCAGCTTTTGAAGAACACTTAAAATAACAAATATAACAAAAGGGAGCAATATCTCTGAAAACACTTCTTTTATTGTAAGTAAGCAGAGCAGATCCTTCCTAATATGCTTTATCTCTTTTCTAAAACAACTTCACTCTCTTAATCGCTCATCACGCTTATATACAGTGGCTTTGGATGATACCGCTCTCATAGCTTGCACTATTCTATTCTGCTGATTCTCCTTGATTTCAGCTTGTTATTCTTTTTAGCTCTCTATCGCCCTAATTGTAGATGATTTAATTCATATTTGTCAAATGTCAACATTGCCTTATTTGGAGGCAATTTAAAAAAAACTCATTATATCTCAATATCGCCTCATCTCAAGACACTTGAGTGATCAAACTTGATATTATGTTCAGCGGATTCTTCCCAATCTGACCTATCAATTCCCAGCTAAGCATCCAGTCATATCAGAATTGTGACTCACCCTGTTTATCTACTGATGATCATCCTCAGTCTGATGGGAAAACTGAATGGGTTAATCAAATCCTGTAACAGTACCTGCGTTGCTATGCTACAGCCACTCAGGATACCTGGGCTGATGACCTTCCCCAATGCTCAGTTTGCATATATTAATGAAGCGCATGACTCCACTTGGGTTTTCCCATATGAAGCAACCTTGGGTTAAATTTCCTCAATTTTCATTGACCCATGCCTTCGCCTAGAGGTACCAGCTTCTGCCAACCATGCCCAGCATATATAGACAACACAGTCCTTGGTTGGGAGCACCTAACCAAAGTTATAAGTGAATAAAAACAATTACCAGTTTGGAAGCAGCTCCCAGCGCATGAAATCAAAGTGGGTTTTATATGCGATGCTCAAAATGCACCATTTGTGGATGCAGGTGCCCTTGCATTAGTTTGCAAGTAGTTCCTCAGTTCCCCAATTGGTGGAGGAAGATTTGGATAACGGCGCTTTCTGTTTGAGATTGATACATCACTGGAAGCAACATCCATTCTTCCATGTGTCTCAGTTGTCCACGTTCAAGGGGGCAATCCCCTCAGATCCAGAGCTAATTATGATTGAGGGTGCAGAGGAGGAAGAAATGAAGGGTATTCTGGCATCCCGAGGATCTCAGCAGTCTGTCTAGTATCTCGTCACTTGGAAGGGCTATCCGCCCTACGAGAACAGTTGAATCAGGTCCCAAGGTTGTTCAAATGGCTCGGAGCTGGTCAAGGCTTTCCATGCCTTTCACCCTAAAACTACCCCCCAAATTGCTACTTTAATGGCAATTAAGTGTCCAAGGCCCACAAAAATGTGGCTCTTAAGAAGATTCCAGATGATAGCTCCCCCCTTTGGCAATAGGGAAGGGTAATGTAAGTCTGGGGGACTGTCCCTTCTTCTATAGACTGGGTGGTGTTCTCATTTCCCATGAAAAAGGGTCTGAGAAGGGCAGCTGTCCCTCTCATCTCACAGGGTGATTCTCGTTCATGTGGTAGACGAATGAAGGGTAACAGCACTACCTTTGAAACCCATTACCTATCCCCACAATTGCTTTGCCAAATTAGTACGGCAAATTAAGAAATTTGTGCTGATATCTTGGAAGCCGCCACCCCCATGGACCAAAAAGGTTCTTATGAAGTCAATGGTAATGAGCCTGCAAAAAAATCTGGAAGCCTCAAACCCTTGGCAACAAAGCCTGATGGGCACGCACATTCCTGAAATAAGGAATCAAGTGTCATATGCTTGGCAAAACTTGCCAATAACATCGGGACATTGGAAATGTTGTCATCAGTTTGAAACCTGCTTCAAAAACTTCAGGGGACAAAGCCCAACAGGTTTGTGTCTCTTAATAATAATGTTTTCAGTGTCTAATCCTTGATTAAACTTGCCAATGGCATCAGGCCATTGGGTAATGTTTTCATCAAGCCAAAACCTACCTTGAAAACTTTGAAGACAAAGCTGATGAGCATGTACCTCCTAAGACAAAGTCCCAAACGTCTTCATAACAGAACTTATCATTGGTGTTAGGTCATCATCAAAATTTGCTGATAGCCCAAAACCCTCCCCACAAAAATCAGGATATTTGATGCATCTCACTTGACCAAACTGATTCCAAAGCAACAGGGTGCAGGAAGGGTGATCCCAAACCTAATTATGACCTCTTAGAACTGCCCCCTATGTGGGGTGGTCCTGGGAGGTTCCCATTGATGTCACGAAAAATTACATTATGATAACCATTGGAAAGATTGTGAAACCACAATTTGGGCATCTGAGGCCAAACTGACATTAACTCAGTCCACTGCCAACAATTTTAAAGTTAGTTCAAATAAATTTTTTCCACACTCAAAGTTCGTCATGTTAGGCAAATCTTGAGTGTCCCAATCTGGAGTTTACTAAGCTATTCCACAAATCAATTATATATTTAAGCAGTCATAAGGCACTAAGAAAGAAGCTGGTTAATTTTCTATTTTTAAATCCAATAAAAATTCCGTTTCCCAAAAAACTTACTTTTCAGTGACAAAATTCAAACCACCCATCCTGATCCAATTTTCTCCAAACTCCAAAACCTGAGGGACCAGCGGCCGTGATTGCCTAGTCTGTTGCTGGGTTTATTTTCACATTTATGCCTATTTGTGCTAATTGGTGAAATTTTCTTCAAGCTCATATAAATGTCATTAAAGCAGCAGTGCCTCTGGTATTCAGGCTTGTTATCTGGGTGTTTTGGCATCCAGACTGGCAGGCTGGTCTGAACTACTTTGCCGCTATCATGACAGAGCTCCTGGCCTATCATAACACTGCGCATAAAGGTTTTCCATTTTAATCCTACTTTACATTATTTCTATTTCCCTTTAATCAGTGCGGTATCATCCCCAGGTTGGCCCATCTCAAATAAGATGTAAGTTAGCAAAACTAACATAAATGGGTATTCATGCATGCTCCTCTAATGGCAATTTGCTGAGTTATTATGGGTAGAAGTTTGGTGCAGTTCACAATTAAATACTAGCATTTACCAAAAGATTTACACACTTTTATTTTTATGCTATCTGATATACCCAGCATTAATTGGGTTTATAGCATACAAGATATTTTAACAATTAGTTTTTATAGAAGTAGATGGCAAAAGATAAGTTCAAGAAGCAAACAAACCTGTAAAATCAACAAAAAAACTATCTACTTGACCAAACCAACAAAGCTATTAGTCAGCTCATCAGCCCTTACTTTCTTAACTTTGGAGGCTGACTGTCAGGGAAGCTGTAGATAAAGTTTATACTGGCCTGCCAGTTGGGCTGTGAGAGAACGTAGAACAAAAGAGAGGATGCCAGATGCACTGCTGCTCAGATGACATTCAAATGGGCCAGGAGGCGGTGATTAACAAGCGCAGGTGGGACACAAAAGTGAGAAACAAACTGGAGAAAAGCAGATTGTTGCAACCACAGAGCCCACAGTATCAAAATTTGGAAATTTTGGATTGAGATGGTAGATTTAGATCCCATCACCAGAGGGGTGGGAATAGAAATGTTGATATGAGTGCTTATTTATGCCCTGAGCGGGGACAGCTCCACCCGCATAATGCTGAGGTCCTGGCAGCAGATTGCTTCAGAGAGTGGGGAATATCTTAGGAGTTCTGAACATGGTAAGCCCAGTTAACGGCAGAGGGCAGCAAAGTTACTAAAATTGCTGTAATGGCCCAGTTGTTGTGTAACCCAAAGTTCTACATTGGCAGGTGTCACAGGATACCAGAAAAACATAATATACACTAAAGTAAATTTCTTTGTAAAAGAAGAGTTTTTTATTAGAATTTTAGTAGATAAAATTGACCAACAATCATACCTGTGTGGGAAGATTGCTTAAATGCTAGGTCAATTTGAGGAATAGTGTTGGGGCGCATAGAATGAGGTACTCAAGTTTACTGACCTAAACTTGTGAAACACTGAGTGGGGTTGTCAGGATTACTACCCAAATGGTAGATTCAGATATGTCAGATAATGGGAATCAATCCCAAACTGACCAAAAAGCCCAAACTTCTGTCAGGGATAATCCCTAAAGAAAGTTGACAGACATCAAAGTCAGAGATCAATCCTTATTTGACCAAAAAGCCCAAACTTCTGTTGGGCATCATCCCCAACAAAAGTTGACTATGATTGAAATTGGCAATCAACCCTGACCAATATGGTCAAATCATGCACCCTCAGAGCCACCCAACCTTAGGGTTCAAACCTAAGCTATGAGATGAGCACAAACATTTCAACTGAGATAATTGGGCATTTATCAAATCCAGAGTTGGTTTAATTTTATTTTTGATCTAGTTTTTGAATGCTTAGATTTTCCCTGAAAAACCTCCCCAATTACCCATATATAGCTGGTTAAAAGTTAATAAACTTTACACTTTTTTCCATTTTTTGCAATTTTAAGTAAAAAGGTATCTATTTGAATTTACCCATCAGACTTGATATCTGGATTAACTAGACTTCTTGACCAAGAGAAGCAACCCAGGTAACTAACCAACACCCTCAGACTTTGGGTCATATGGACTACAAACAACAAAAAAATTTTGGTATCAACCCATGATCCTGACAAAACTTGTGCTTCCTGCCAAGTTGTAACCTGAGTTCACTTGAACATTATTAAAATAAAAAGATTAAAATGGGCTTTAACGATTATGTTTTGGAAAACTCCTCATATTGTGAAGCCACTCAATTAAGCGACTTGGCAATTAACATGAATGTTGGTGATTTTGCAACCAACCTTGATATTCTCTTTCACCCTTCTATGAAAGTTAACCTCCATGCATCATCCATTGGACAATACAGCTTACGACTATCTGACTTTGCTGAAGCTCTTCAGCTCCTCTTATCTGGGGCCTTTATCCCTAGGAATTAAGCCAATAGAAGAAAATCTCTTGACATACCAACTCCCATTGATGAACTTAGCTCAAAGTTCTTCACTTGATATAAAACAAGTTGGAGCTGGACGTATGGAACGCTATATGCACCACTTTGTCCATCTCACTTTAAAACATTTACTTCTAGTAACAGGTTCCATCATCAATAATTACTCTTCCACTTGCAGCTATTGGAGACCATACACTTGCAGCTCATCCAACTCTATTGATCTGCCTCTTAGTTCAGCAATGAGAACCAAACCACAATTGTAGAAAATCGGCAGCTTATTAATGAAATACAAAATGTGCTCACCCGTTTGGTCAAGGAGTCATGAGTTTCATTCAGACATAACTCACTTTTCGTTTTAGCCAACTAGAGGGTGTTATCCACAAACAAGTCATAGATTGTACCCATGAAGTGCACTTGGAGTTTTATAACTTTATCACCTCTGTCGATGAAAACTCCAAACTTGGAGGAAATAATATATGAATTAAAAAAAGGCCAGAATAGTTTCTATAACTCCAGGTTTCAAGGAGGGCTGGTGAGCGTGGACCTCCAAGTTATGATGGATGTGAAGGTGAAATTGGACCCTCTGGTTGTGATGGACAGGATGGTGAAAGAGGACCCCCTGGTTGTGATGGATAAGATGGAGGAAGGGGACTCCCTGGGCCCAGAGGTCCTCCAGAACCCAATGGTGACCCTGAAATCCCCAACAAACGTCTCCAGGCATTAATTCAACAAATAAAAAATCTTGAAGTCTAATTAGGATGCATTGCTCAAGGAGTCCAACTTACTCAGGATGGAGTTCCCCTCTCTCCCAAAGTTTTCTTAATTGTTCATCACGAACGCCTTGGGACCTTGGCCACCCTACCTGCCTTGGTATGCGGATTAGAGCAAAGAGTGCTCATCACCAAACAACACCAATTCGACCTCCAAGCTGACAATACCGCTCTAAAAAACAAAGTATGTCAATTAAACCAACTCGTCAGCCCAAAATTGGCTCTCAATGTCACCAACAAATGAGTAGATTTGATAGTTACAATCTAAACTATCTGAAGAGACAAGTAGATGTGCTTCAACCTCAAGCGTATTCCTGAGATACCACATCTTCATTATTTGAAAGCGCTGTCCCTGTATCAGTTCATGTCATTCATCCTCTAACCCCCAAGTAGTACCTTTAAACCTTCGTTAAAAGAAAAATATGTCTCTGGAGAGGATAGTATTTCCTTTTTCTTATATTGCTAGAAAAGCTCCATGGAAGAAGTGACTGATCATCATCAGCTTAAACACCTGATGAACTGTACTAGTCACATGGCTCAAGATATTATGGTTCTCTATCTAATGCATTGCTGTACTTGTACTGACGCCAAAACTGCCTTGCTCCAGGAATTCATGAGCGACCTAGCTCTATCCAACCAAAAGCAGATCTTTATGTATCAGCCTTAATTGGTGAGAAACTATCAGCGAATTTGCTCACCATTTTTACCTCAAAGCACAAGCTCTGGTTTCAGGGAATTGTCTTACATTAGACAATGCCATCACCTCTTTATTTTTGGCATTTAAAAATATGCCTGATATTTTACTTTATCTTAAAGCGGTGAAGTCTAACTTAACGTCCCTCCTTTATATTGAAAGAATATATTGGAAATTCTGGCTGAACTACATAAGCCCATCAGTACTTTTCTTTCTCGTTGCAATCACTTTTGCAACCTATTGAATTCAAGACTGAATCTAGTTTGATAATCTCACAGAGGAGAATAGTCTGCGCCCATGTCAGGGAGCAGTTGGGCAAGCAAGGTAAGAGGAGCAGGTGGAAGACCCGCGGCCTCCAATGTTCAAAAACGCCTCGGAGAAACCAGCGGAATAGACAAAAATTTTAAAAAACTGGCGGTCACTATTTCCCACAGAGATACTCACATGGTAAGCCCGATGAAACCATTACATCAACACGCCACAATACCAGCCACTTTTGTTGGTGGAATTTGGAGTCCGTGTGTTTCTGGGCATCCAACAAATGGCCTTATGGGAAAAATTTTGTGAAGATGTGTACACAATTTTCCCAACCTCGGTGTACGTTGCACCTCACTCCATGTCACACAGTTGGCTGGACCTAGGTTTCAAAAGCAAAGAGGCAGCAGATGAGGCTGCGGTGGTGTGCGTAGTGGTCAACCTCCCTGAAGGGCAACAGGTCGTCGAAACCAAACGCACCAGATGGACAAAATCAAACCAAATTTTCATCACGTTTGACTTTTTGCCTACTATGGTAAAACGTGACATCTTGGAACAGCACCTGAAAGATGGTCTCGCCGTATACAGCGATATTCAATCTTTTGAAATGCAACGCTTCAGGCTGATGCCACACCTGTGCACTGGCAAAGCCATCATAGTCCTGACCCCAACCAAGGAGATCACAAAGGACCTAACCCAGATCCCACACTCCACTTTTATTGATATTGCAGGGCATACCACCCACCCATTCTGGGTGACCATGGACAGCGCGCCCCCCATTTGCACCCACTGTGATGCGTTCAGCCATAAGGCGCACGCATGTCACACCAAGGAGGGCGTCACATTCCAAGAGCACCCCTCAGCAGCCATGGCCAGCGAAGAGGTGCACTACAAACCAACTGCAAGCACCAAAGAGGCTTTCCTGTGGAAAGCACAAGGCTGCTACCTACTGGTAAAGCCTATCTCCCTGCAAGAGCAGAAGAAGGCCAAGCAGGCCAGCAGGTCCGCGGCCAAGGAAGTGGCCAAAGCCACAACCACTATCCCACACTCACAATGCCAGGAGGACATGGAAACCTTCGTTGTGGAAGCAACTTGGGAATCCATCAACCAATCAGATTGGGAAGCCCATGATGAGTGGGCCACTCAATCTGAGGATCCAATAGGGGATTTGATCTCACCCAATCGTTGCACCCAAGCTCCAGTCAAAACCAACTTGGGACCCATCCCAACTGAAAATTTTTTTTGACCCACTCAACGGTGCACTGAACTCATCCGCACCACAAAAAATTCATCCAATGTCAGGAAAACAAAAAGCAAAGGCTAAAGCCAATAAAACTCTTTCCGCAAAAATTAACAAAAACACCAATAGCGTTGCTGCTAACACCCACGCTGCTGTGAAGGCCTGTGGGGATCTAGAGGAGGCTGGTGGGCCTGGGTGCCTATCCCCTCGCACCTAAGGTGCAATGGGGGAAACCTTCACTTTAGGGATGCTGAATATAGCTGGACTCAAGGCCTCCCCATCCCAGGCTAGGAAACTGAGTTTTTTACACCACAATTTACCCGTGGATATCCTGTCTATCCAGGAGTCCCACTGTCCACAAGGTTCTAAGGAAGCTTGGAAAACAATGCTACTCCCATCCCTATCCTTTTGGTCAAAGCACTGTGGGATGCTAATTTAGAAAAATAATTTTTTCAACTTTTTATCTTCAGAAACATTCCTAAATGGCCGAGTTCTCATTGTCACTTTCTCATGGGCTGACATAGCACATGCAATCATCAACATATATGCCCCAAATGGTGCACGCAAGCGTCAGGAATTTTTCTTGTTGGTCAAATCCCTCCCGCTACCCTCAGACTCTTTCCTAGTCAGCGACATGATTGTTGGCTAAACACACCAACGGACTGGTGGCCTTCCTCACCCCACGCCCCCCAGGGTCACGTAGAACTGCGCATTCTAAAGGCCACCCTTGGGTTAATGGATGTGCTGCTGTGACATGCCCACTGCTCAAAAACATGACGCATCCCCACGTCCACAATGGCCAACTAAGGTCCATGACCCGCATCAACCTTATCCTAATGCCGGCAAAATTCTAACCCCACATCTCCCACTTCAAAACAACAAAAATGGTATTCTCTGACCATCGACTGGTCTTGCTAACCTACCACCTACCTGTCACAGCTAAGGCCCCACATTGGTGCAAAATCCGCCCTTCTGAGCTCGCGTTGCCAGGATTTTCCACGTGGGTGGAAGTGGCAACTTTGGCAAAAAAGTTTGTTGCACCGTTTTGTGCGGACCCCATTTCCACATGGGCAACTTTCAAATATGACACCATCTGCCACTCTTGCTATCTCTCCTCCAGATGCTCATGAGCCACATCGGCAGTCATTTTGCGTGCTTTGGCAGAGTTGGCACACCTGGAGTCCAACATCCCAGCTTTAGGATACAGCTCTGCATGGGGTGGAAGTGGGCGGAGGCAGCCGCCCACCTCAACGCACTCAAAAGGCAACACAAACATCGGGTTTGTGTTCAGTACAGGGCCACACACATCACAAAAGGCGACAAGTGCACCGCATATTTCTTTAAAAATAATTTTGCACCACGCCAGAGCGTGGCCTGCACACAGGTGCGAAGATCAGATGATTCCATTGCGGATACACCAGCTGAAGTGGCAATCAAAACATAAAAGTATTACTCCGAGTTGTAACAATCCAATCCAATTCAGCCGGCCAAAGTGGCGGAATTTCTCAACTGAGCCCACATCTGCACCATTTTCTGATACCCAGAAATAATGAATTTAATTTACTCTGACCAAATTATGGACAGCCATTCGCGGTGCACCAAACTGAAAATGCCCAGGCCCAGATGGCATTCCATATGAGTTCTACAAAAAGTATTTCAAATATATATCCCCATTGCTGCTCGCCTCACTTAACCAATGCCTGTTGGAAACGCACATCCTACCAGGAGGACATGAGGCCTTTACCGTCACACTCTTCAAGAAAGGGGATAAGCTAGACTTAGTCAACTGGTGCCCCATTTCTCTAACAAACACAGATATTAAAATTTTAACAAAAATCATGGCTAACCGTTTAGGGGCTGTAGCATCTGCCACCATCTCCCCAGAACAATTTGGTTTCATACCCAGAAGGTCGATTTGGGATAACGTGAACTCTGTGGCTAATGTATGTCAATCCACAGCCTCTGGGGCAATTGTATTCTTGGACCAACAGAAGGCCTATGATAGAGTAAACTAGGAATACCTCAGGGCCTGCCTCCACCAATTCCGCTTACCCTCTCGCTTCATCAACTGGGTGATGCTGCTCATGGAATCTGCAACAATGGCAGTACATGGCCCTGGCTTCCTAATGGAAGTAGTCCGCCCTCAAAGGGGCTTGCGACAAGGGGACCCCCTCAGCCCACTCTTATACAACTTCAGCCTTGAACTACTAAGCAAAATGTGAATGCCCAACTCACCGGGGTCCATGTGCCAGGCCAAGCCCCAGTCAAGATAATGGCATTTGCAGATGATTGTGTGGTTGGGGTGTCTAATAATCAAGATGCACGCGCGCTTGAAGTTCTCATCCAGGAGTATTCCCGGGTAAGCAACGTGGCACTGAATGCTTCCGAAACTGAAATCATCCTCCTTGGTCAGTTTCAGAACTGCTGGACCCCAGCAATTAGTTCACAACCCAGCCCATCTGCTCGCCCACGTCCTCGCCCTACTAACTCAACACACACCGCCCCACTGGTGCTCCTCTTTGCGCCACGTCCTACCATAGGACCGGTACGCCATCTGGGCGTGTGGATGGAGGCAGGTGGATACGCGTCAGCAGTAATGGAGTGCCATATTCTGGACAACGTGACGAAGCGAATTGCCTCTCTCAGAGCCCATCCTACTTCCCTTACTGGCAGGGTTGTTTTAGCCAACTCTATGCTCCTCTCCAAAGTCTGGTTCAGAGCCCACGCCATTCCCTTCTCCCCAAGTTTCTTCAAATCCCTATATGCCTTGCTGCAAGGATGGCTTTGGTCAGGCCGCCCTCCACCAGTACGGCTAGAGGTTATGTTTGGCCCTCATCATCATGGTGGCATGGGCCTGCTTGACTTCAAAGCCCATGCTGCCAAGATCCTGGGCACCTGGATTGCGGCCGTCACCGCCCCTACACTCCCCTCCCAACACTGGTCCTGCGCAGCCCGCTCCAACTTATTCCGCGCCTTTGGCCTCAACAATCCATCAAACCCCCACTCCCTGATGAAATACCTCGCATCACACACATCGGCCACATGTCCTCACGGGACTAAAACCCACTACAAACGCATCCTACTCTCTATGCGGAGTGCTGAGTGGAGAATTCGTATCTGCAGACATACAACCCAAAGAGGCCGCCCCTCTCCTCAGTTCACACAAGAGGTACAGGGGCTACCCATCCACGATGGCGTGATCCCCATCCGGCCCCATGTCCTATCCAGGGTGGACTACCTGGACATGATGGACATCCCTTACTCCATTGAGACCCAAAAAACTATCTGGAAATATGTACACCATCCTCTGTTGCAGCCTCAAGTCCGCTCCCATGTGTGGCGCTGCCTGAGGCGGGTGTATCGTACAGCTGAGCGCTCTAACGCTTTACACTCATCCTGTGTCATGTGTGGCCAGTACGGAACGCTGTCCCACCGCCTGGAGAATTTTCCTACCTCTAAAGTGATATGGCGCGAAGCTCAACATCTGCTGGGCCAGGATCAAACGCATCCCTTCAGTCTGTCAAGAGATATGCTTACTCTATCAATGGCCTCCACCCTTCCACCCTCCCTCCATGCTTTGGTGGTTGCAATCGACACGTGGACCATCCACACGATTGTCTTAGATGCCATAGCAGGCTCCACCCCCACCCTCCCAGAAGCTGTCCACAGATTCTGGTCTCATTTGGTGGACCACTTTCAAGCGTGGATGTTTGGATACCACCCACCGAATCGCTGACAGCTGGTCTCCTCCTGTTCCCAGTTTGGTTCATCAAATCAGA
Source organism: Massospora cicadina (assembly GCA_022478985.1). NCBI lineage: Eukaryota > Fungi > Entomophthoromycota > Entomophthoromycetes > Entomophthorales > Entomophthoraceae > Massospora > Massospora cicadina. The sequence goes on along the minus strand of JAKSZP010016065.1, from coordinate 16,860 downwards.
CCCCTTCCTCCACACGTGTTCAGTTGTGGCTACGGCCCCTCCACACGTTCCCTCCCCCTCCCCATAAGTGGCGTTCCCGCTGGCAACAAGAGATAGCATCGCTTCTCTGGGGTGCCTTCCCCGGTACTAAGTTTTGTCTCTTCTGAGTCATATTCAGAAGTGTCCGTCCCATGGTCAGCCTTCCCCACAATAAATTTAAATTTAAATTACATAAGCCCGTCAGTCACATCATTTCAAAACTAATAAGCCCCAGTCCCAAGTATTAGCCGTTACACCCCACAATTCTCTTATATCTGAATTATACTGCACTCATTGCAGAAGAAATAACCACACTGTAGCTGACCGCCGCATCCTTCAATGTAAGTCAGCAAGAGATCAGTCAGTATAGAGCAAGAGGCTCCCTATGCTGACGTAAAAAAGTGCCTCAAGACACTTGTTATAGTTCTAGATGTATCCCCGGTACTTCAGTTGTTTTGTGTTAGCTGCCTCATCAGAAGTTGAAGTCCCTCTGTCTATTCATGGGAATAAAGACCTCCAGCTTTCTACTTTAGAGTTGATCAGTTTTAAACAAATTTTGGTTGTCAGTTCTTCTATAGAAAGCCAAGAATTGTCAGATAAAACTTTTAACCATATTGAACAACCCCGAGATTGGCCACAGCAGAAACCTCCGCTGGCTTCACTGCAAATACCTAATGGCAGTCTATTAGCTATTAACTCCTAATTCAGATCGTCAGTGGTTCAGGTCAAAGTAGTAGTCCATAAGGTTGAAGTCCTGGTGATAATCAACACTGGTTCTTCAGTTAAGTCATTTCCTCCTGGCTTATCCAAAAGATAAAATTTGCTCCAAACTTGATTCACAAAGCTGAATATGGGACGGCAGGTAGTCAGTCTACTAATGCGATAGGAGCCTATTCTGCTTTAATCCTTCATTTTTGTATAGTTATTGATTACTTCCCCTTCTGTTGCCCTTAAAATGATAACTACAAGTTGCTTATTGGGGGTCTAACTGATGTGGGAGTTTAACTTCATCATTAACCACAAGGAAAAATACCTATCCATATTAGGGTATTGGATTCTATTAATACTTGAACTCCACATCAAAAGTAAAGGAGCCCCTAAAAATGGACATGCTTCCTCAAACACCCATCCTCCATTTGCAAAATTGAGTACAAAGTCTTAGGGGTAAAAACTAAGTTACCCCCGGAGGCCATGGATGCTGAAGATGGGATCCCTCTGTATACCCCTGAATATATTACAATACCCTCAGGATCACAAGTTATTATGGATTCGGGGATTTAGATTCTTACCCCTCCTATTAAATTTTGAAACTTAGTGGACACCCAAAACCTTCCATCAAGTAAGCTTTGACCTGCCTGTGGATTTTGGATCCAGCCTATGTGAAATCTATCTCTATTCTATCAGGAAATTTAACCATTAAACTTCTTCAGGTCCCTTGGCACACGCCTAATGTTTATGTAAAAGTAATGTCCCATTAATAGTATTGCTGATGTGAGTTGTTTTGGATCGTTACAGGATTTAGGATTTGATCCCCACTTACCATAGCTTTGGTTGTCAGTAGAATTGGAGATAATATTACCCCAAACAAACGCTAAGATGTCAAAAACTTCCTCGAGGAATATGGCGATATTTTTTCCTTGAGACCAAGTGACTACGGGGAAAATGTCTGGGATAATACATCATATTGAAACTGCAGACCACCCTCCATTTAAATACCAACCATATCAAAAATCTAAAGTAGAGGAAGCTCAAGTGGCTTTAAAGCTACACAACTGTTAAAGCCAAGCTACTTGTGCCTTCCAAAAGCTCATGGGCTTCCCCACTCTTTATTAATTAGGAAAAAGGACGGTGGTCACCAGGTTGTTATGGATATCGCCACCTCAACTATATCACTTGTAAAGATAGCTACCCGCTGCCACATCTAGAGGACTTTTTACGTTTAATGTTGGTGTCCCACTATTTCTACGCTAGGGATCTCAACAGCGGATACTGGCCATTAGATTTGTCACCCAAAGATTGTCAAAATGTGCTCTCATTACAAGTGAAGGACTATTTGAGCCCACTCAAATGCCTCAGAGGTTATGTCACGCCCCTTCTTCCTTACGACGCGCTATGGACGGACTACTAAGCAATTTAAAAACGCTCCTGCATATTGGTTTATCTTGTTTATATTACCGTTTTTTTCAAAAACCTTTACTGAAAATTTAGATCACCTCAGGCAAGTCTTTCAGCGGTTAGGACAATCATCATTAAAACTACATCCATTAAAATTCTCTTTATTCCAGAGTGAGATGGACTTTTTTGGTCATAAGGTCAGCAAAGCTGTGATATCCCTAATGAATGATAAGGTCTTGGCTATTGCTAAGATGATTCCCTATATCCCTATGAGATATAAAAGTTTTTCTAGGAATGGTGGGCTATTATCGCCAAATTATCCCAATTTTTCAGACACCTCCGAGCCTCTAGTGTATCTACTGAAGAAGGAAGTACCCTTTAAGTGGAAAAAGAGCAACATCAGGCCTTCAACCTGCTACGCATCTCTCTTTCCCACTCTCCAGTACTTAGTCATCCAAATTTTGATAAGCTCTTCCTCCTCTTTACTGATGCCAGCGATATTGCCATTAGAGCCATACTATTTCAGCATGTTGAGAACTTAGTGGACCATTGTATTGCCTACTACAGAAAGACCTTATCTAGAGCTGAACATAGGTATAGCGTTACAGAATGCGAATGATTGGTGGTCCTACTGGCCATTAAGAATTTCTAACCTTATTTATATGGGAAACACTTTACCATCATAACATATCATGCTTCCTTACATTGGCTACAGCTAATGAAGGACCCTGATGGGAGATTAGCCAAGGGGTGCTGAAGCTTCAAAGTTATGATTTTTACATTATTACTGACCAGGGCCCATCCATCAAAACGCGTATTGCTTATCTTAGCTTCCCATCTTAGTAATAACTGACTCAGAAGAGGATTGACTATGACCTCCTAACCCAACCACAGTTATGGAAGGATGAATCCCCAACCCTCCAAAAGGAAATAGCAAAAAGATTGGCAAAACTCCAAGTCAAGAACGGTCAATTGTGCAAACTGGTGTCTAAACAATGGGTGCTTATGTAAAACCATTGGCTAGAACTGACATCATATTAGAGGGATTTTGGCAAGTCAGCTATGGGGAATTCGGAAAACCTACCAATGGCTTAAAACTCAATATCTTTGGGAGGGAATCCTTTTTTCTATCCAGGATGTATTAGAGTCCTGTTTGGTATGTAAAAGCCGAGTTGGACCTAATCCCTGCTCTCAACATCCATAGGTCCCACCACGTGAACCATTCCATACTATTAGCATTGATGTTGTGGGATCTCTTCCTAGAGCCTCCAATAGACTTCGGTTCCTCCTATTAGCCATAGACCATCTAACTAAGTGGATTGAAGCTGTATCACTCCCCACAGCTTTGGCAAAAGCCACCTACATGTTTTTGTATAATAGGATTATCACCCAACATGGGTGCCCTAATGTCATCTCTACAATAACGGACAAAATTTCCGCTAAACGCTGGTGAAAGAATTAGCTGACCTGATGGGAACCACTCAGGTATTATCCACCTCCTACCATCCTGCAACCAATGGAATGGTAGAGCGGTAAATGGCACTCTGACTGCAACTCTTTTTAAAAATAGCTATGACTGACCCCCTTCATTGGCCCCAATATTTGCCTAGTAAAATTCTGGCCTATCAAATCAGTTACCATTAAATTAGTAAGATGTTGCCATTACGTGCGTTACATTGCAGAAATACCATCTGCCTTCCAAAGTCTAGGAAATGCTTGAACAAGCTTCTCCTGAAGCACCTGAAGTCTCAATGCAAAGTATTGCAAATGAAATCATAAGACTTCAGGCTCTGGCTACCAAAAACCTGTCCGCCACAACCAGTAGAGAAACTGCTAAATATAACAATAACATAATCCCCTACACACCTTCCAACCAGGTGAACTCATCTTATTCTACCATCACCGGCTTGGAGGTTGTGATCACAAACTGGGAACCAACTGGTCAGGGCCCTATTGAGTCATATAAAGGTGGGGCAATGAAAACTCAATTGTAGAGGTTGTTCAGGGCACATTTGTAAACCGTATACAAAGTCACTTTATCATTTGTTTTCCCCCTGCGCCAAGTTCTTGAGGAGGGTATTGCCAAGGTTCCTATGTGAAAGGTGGATTTAGATATGTCAGATAATGTGAATCAATCCTGAACTGACCAAAAAGCCCAAACTTTTTGTCAGGGATAATCTTTGAAGAAAGTAGACAGCTATCAAAGTCATAGATAAATCCCTATTTGACCAAAAAGCCTAAACTTCTGTTGGGCATCATCCCCAACAAAAGTTGGCTATTATTGAAATTGGCGATAAACCCTGACCAATATGGCTGAATTATGCTCCCTCAGAGCCACCCAACCTTGGGGTTCAAACCTTAGCCATGAGACGAGCACAAACATCTCTTCCGAGATAATTGGCTTTTATTGAATCCCTGATTGGTTTATTTTATTAGTTTTAGGTTTGGACGGCTTAGATTTTCCCCAAAACACCTCCCCATTTACCCATATATAGCTGGTTTTAAGTTAATAAACCTTACACTTTTTTCCCTTTTTGCAATTTTAAGTAAAATTTGTATTTATTTGGAATTTACCGCACCAGGCTTGATATCTGGATTAACAAGACTTCTTGACCAAGAGAAGCAACTCAGGTAACTAACCAACAGCCTCAGACTTTGGGTCATCTGGCCCACAAACAACAAAAGGATCCGTGATATCAACCTATGATCACAACAGGGCTGTCTAAATTTACCTGATATGAGGGTGTCAGCGGCAGGATGAGTCTTCATCATTTTGTCCTCAGGCACCTGAATCAAAATATTGGGTTTCTGCCAGATGCACTTGTTGGTTCTAACGCTGGGAGCCCAATATGGTGGCTGATTGCAGGAGGCAATGGTCAGCTGAGAGGACAAAGGCTTCTTTAGACGCAGAGATGGATGAGACTTTGTTCTTTAGAAAAGAAGAACTTAAATAAAATAAGTTGCATTATATTCTGCTGAAAAAGTACTTTATTAAGAATAAGACAGTACTATTTATAGTACTGTTGAAAAGTGAAAGGGAATCATGATTCATTGGGAATGGCGAAGAGGGATTAGTCAGTCATTCTTGATTCACACATGGGCTGTTCCTCATTGCGTCCCACCTGGAAATAAGCTGAACTTCGAATCTTCTGATGATAGCCTTGTATATTAGGTTAAATTAGTATTATTCTTTAAGTAGAAGCTCTTTCAGTGGTCCAGGTTAAGAGGTCTAACATTGTTAGCTTCCATAATGAACAGCTAATGAAGATATTGGGAGTTTTGGGCCACAAGTTATAGAGTTGTGTGAATGTGGCCCTAAAATTAGGTAGATTATTCATTAAAATACTTGAATGATTATTAGCTGAATTTGGAGTAAGAAGGTACAATTCCAACTTTGAAGCCTAATTTGATGATATGAAGTTGAGCCTTAATTCGGGACTTATGGGACCATTTGAGTAGTTTGAAGGCCAAGTCCCGCACAGCAGCATTTGTAAACCTTCTCCCCAGGACAAGGCTTACACCTTGCATAGGGAGAATAATGACAGAGCCACACTCAAGCCTTGTCCAGGGGTGTAAGTTTTAATTCTGCAGAAACAATTGGCCCAATTAACTGTTGAGGTATTCGCAATATATATTTGCTTTAAATCAGCTGGTAAATTTTATCAGGCTCCTCTGACTGATGCATTTCATCTTGAGATTTAAGATGTTCATTGGATGATGGCTGGTCAAGGCTTGAGCAAGCTCATTTGAATAATTAATCCATGCTGGTTCTTTATGTTGAAAAGAGCCAGGGCCATGTGATTGCCATTGGAAGAGTCCTACATCATCAAATCTGATAAGAATAATTTAGTGGCGTCATGACAGGAAATGGGGGCTTTGGCTAGAGGTTCTGTGTTGATGGCGAGGATAAACAGGTCTTTTGGTTAACCTGATAAGGCAGGATGGAGTTGTGAGGGTAACCAAGCGAAGTAGAGCTGATGAGACAAAACTGGCACTAGTCATGGGATGGCCCGATTTGTACTTGACAGCCAAGTTGGAAAACATCAGGTGGCCACTATTTCTCCAGAAAACAGTCGAGAGAATCTTGTATGGTCGCATGGCGCTGGGTGTAACATGATTGCAGGCGCTCACTAAGCTGGTGTAGGCGTTGGGGGATGACCATCCCATTTAGATTTCTACTGACAGAAGGACGGTGGTGGATATGGCAGTGGTGGATGCAAAAATTGCAGGCGCACCAGTGTCAGTTGCAGTAGTGGCGTGCGTTGCAATGGCAGTCATTTTGATCACCATTATGCCTTGCAGGCCTCCAAACCCTTAGAAGATGGAAGGGACCTAATGTTAAATAAAGCTGACAGTGCATTGGTTTATCTTGGTGCATTCCAGTGGCACAGCTTGTTTGAGCTGATAACCTTGTTTCTCAGTTTAGATGGATGCGCAGTGGGTGGCGCCTTGTTAGATAGGACAACAATTTGCCCTACTGAGTTAAGTTGTTAATTTTTGATAATAATTAATTCCTCAGCCTTAGATCTCAGGCCACTCAAATTGAATCTCAGACTCAGGTATGTTGGGACAAGCTTTTACCCATGCTATGAGCTAAACCAGTTTTTAGATGCTTCGTTTTGGCAATACTTGGTCCATTTTTTAGAGGAGAGATGCTGGAATTGATGGGTTTGTTGCTTCTCAAGCTAAGGTAAGTCGCAGGTATATTGCCCAGTGCTTTTGTCATCTCGAGGTGCTGTAGGTATTTGGAGCAACCCTTGGGTCTTCAAGGCTTAATTTCTGTTGTCAAATTTGGAAATTAGCTCTCAATCTGTCCCAACTTGATTAGGTTGATAGCTCTGGAGGTATTTGGAGCATCCATGGGGCTCCTGATATTTTATTCCATCATTGAATTTGGACATTAGCTTTCAAGGCTCAATTCCATCATCAAGTTTGGAATTTTGCTCTCAACTTTTCCATTTTTTTTCTTGATAATTCTATCAATTCTTATTGGCCAGGTTTGATTTGTCATTTGGAACTTTTGGGTCCATATAAGCAATGATCTTCATTTCCACTTTCTGCTCTGAAAAAGCAGATGGTGAAATGGAATCAAAAGGTAGATAACATTTTTATTACCTAAATATTGTTGTTAACCTCTCTCTGCTCGGTGTAACTTTCCAAGCAATTTAATTTAGTAAATTAAAAGCAAACACTTAATAGAACTTCAAAGTCTTGCTCCTATGTCGTCAGATCCCCCGCTGACTGTCCCAGCATAGGGCAGCGGCAATACTCCCCCCTTCATTTTCCATCTGATAGAAAATGCACTCAGACTGGCTCGCCCAGTCATTCCAAACCCTTGGGATGATTCGTTCCTCCCAAGGATCTTGATGCCCATCTCGCCTGAACACAAGCGGTGCCCCGCTGCCCCCTGGTTCTCCCCCAGAGCAACATGCATTTTGCCTTAGGGTCAAATATACGAAATTCTTCCCTTATGACGACCAAGCCAACATTAAAATGGCTCAGGTGGAGATGACACCAGCCTGTTTCATTTAATTCCACCCCTATAAGGGGTACTTTGATCTTGGCTTCCCCTGTGAAGCCGATGCAGCCACTTTGGCAATGGAGCCACTAATATTCAATAATATTTCCCTTCCAACAACTCGGACCTAACTCCCAACAGACACCACCTTGGTGGACTAGTTCTCTGGTTTGCCCACCCACCTCCCCCCCAAAGTCCTCCACTAGGAGCTGATGGAAGGTTTGGCAGCCTATGGCACCAACCCCATCTTACAATTAGTGGTCCCAAATGGGGCCACACGCTTCGCTGGGCCTTGGGCATATGCCACAATCAGCCCTGAATTTATGAAAATTTCTTTGGCAATTGCCCCTCATGCCACCATCCCATCTGCCCCCAACCATCCGTTCTGGGCCTGTGTTGAGGGCGGACAGACGATTTGTCCATCTTGTTTTGAGTTAGATCACTCAAAACGCATATGCCCATACTTAGAAACTCCCACTGATGCTGAAAGTTTGCCCAACGCCCACCAATCTGCTGCCCACCCCGCGCCAACTATGACATGGGGTATGATTCTACCTTCCCCTCCTCCAATGCCTGATGCTGCAGCTGCACCTACAGCCATCAATCAGCACCCACCTTTCCCAAATGCCATAAATAATTCATCCAGCCAAACATCAGATTGGATCCCAGTTTGATCCCATGCGTCTGCAAACAAATTGAACAAACCCCAACTGTACAATGATTCTCCAATCCAATTCAACCAAAATCCATGTGAATTATTGGATGAAACCGATGAATAAGGTAACGTCATTGAAGAACTGACGCTGCAACTAAAGTGGCTCTGTAATGCAGAATGGGATGCAAAATTCCCGCCTCAGAAATATGTCCCACAACCTAACGCCAAACCGTTTTACAGTGACCACCAGCTTGCAGTAGAAGCAGCCGCCACACCAGATTGCTGTCCACTTTGCAAAGCTGCCGCTAAATCTGTGGCTGCACTTTCAGGAGGAATTCCACCTCCCGTCATCCCCAAAAATCTTACTGCACAAATTAAGATCAACATGAAAACTTTACACAAAAACGTCACTGAAGCCATCCAGAACGTGGTAACAGTAGCACGGAATCTGAAAGCAAAAATAACCTAAACCAATATTGCCACATTTGTTAAATTCCCAGATGCCCACCTCAAAGCTGAAGACGCTTTGGGAAAATACATCGTTGGTATAATGATGGCTGGCAACTATTAGGAAGTTCCAGTCATTAAACATATCAAACCCCATGCCGCCAATGCCCCCACACCCTTACTATATGCCTTAACATGCACCCTACTCCAGGATGAGATGGATGTGGCTGAAGACAAGCCCCCTGATCCCCTTCCCCATCCACCATGAAGGAATAGAAGTATTCGCTGCCCACCTGGTTGGATATCTTGTTAGGTATTATTCAATCAATCCATCAATTTTGGGCGTTTCATTTGAATCAAAAAATTTTATTATGATTTTTAGTTTTAGTTCGGTAATGTCCATCCATTGGTCAGCTTACCTCAGTTAAATAAAAATATTGTTGTTAACACTAAAAATACTTTTTTTCTTAAATTTGAGCACTCCATATGGTTTAATATTCTCTTCAACTGGAGATAAGTTGTAGCTTAGCCAATTTCTTTTTTGGTTTTGTTTAAAGCTAAGAGAAGCAGAATAAAGCTTTTTCATCACGTTAGACAGATTTAAGCGTCCAATAGTCATTCCATTCAGTGATGTCTTTAAAAGCTTCTTTTTGACTAGCATCCCACATTTTCTTGAAGCGTGATGCTTGATCCTTTAAATAATATATACCCTTCATTAATCCTTTTTACTTTATGATGCTGGCATTTTTTACCATTAACATCTTTTTCATTAGGCGTTTTTAACAGGTTGAGCAAAGGATTAAACTGATTGGGAGTTCTGAAGTGCACAAAGTCTTCTGAATTGCACTCAAAGAATTTCTTTGGAAAACTATTCCCTATAGTTACTAAGTCCTGGCCATTTTAAGAGGAGGTAAGTCAGATCTGGGTCCAGAGTTCTCACGTTGGTTTAATTCTTTACTTCCAAAGTTGAGGGGACCTCCTCAAGTGCTCCTTGGAAGCGCCCCTGTAGTGAGCACCAGAAAGTTGGTTCCGCAAGATGCACTCACTGGTGCTAATGCTAGAAAACCCAATATGGTGGCTGACTGCAGGAGGCTATGTCCAGCTGAGAGGAAAGAGGCTTCTTTAGATTAGAGATGGACGAGACTTTGTTAATTAGAATAAAATAAGAACTTAAGTAAAATAAAACAAATAATATATTCTGCTGAATAAGTACTTTATTAAGAATAAGACAGTACTATTTATAGTACTCTTGAAAAAAGGGAATTGTTAGGGGAGCGGCAGATAGAGTTTATACTGTCCTGTCAGTTAAAATGCAAAAGCACCCAGAAGGCTAGCCAAGATTTCAGGGGCATTGCTGCTCAAACGACGTTTATATATGCTGAGAGTTAAAATGCAACGGAGAGTCAACATGCTACAAATGAGAAAAGCAACTTGGTGAGGAACTAAGTTGTTGCAGTCCCAGAGCCAATGGGCCTGGTCGTAGGGGGTTCCGTGACTGAAGAAAAATGCATAAAGGCCTTGACATCATAGGCAAAGTGACTATGGGAGGATCGTCATTAAAATATGGCTGGGATGACCAAGTTTATACGCAGGCTGCGGGACCACATTGCAGATGTCACTTGCGGTTTGGTCAAAGAAAAAATTTGAACATTAGTTAAGTAACTTTGAGCACAGGAATAATTTTATTGAATTAAAATAAGAGTATCAACCGTCAATTTTATCAGTGTGTTATAAAACTTAAATAGACAATTAATTTTGGGAAATAGCTTAGGAAAGCGTAGTATTTGGCTTTCAAGATTTGGCCTTACCTGGCGAACTTTGAGCAGGGGGGAAATTTAAGTTGATGTGACTTTGAAAGTATTGGCAACTGGCCAAGTCACTGTTGTTTAATCCATAGAGCCCAAATAGCAGATTTTCTTTGGTTATGACAACTAGAGCTATGGCGTGTTGCCAATGGACAACGGAAACCTTACAAGGCCATTCCAGATAGGGGCAGTCCCATGAGGTCATAAACAAGTTTGCAGCGCCCAACCCAACCAAACCTGGTCACTCCGGCGTCCATTTAACCAAGCAAGAAAGGTTGAATGGGGATTTGGATGCTTATAGGTAGGGTTTCAAACTGGTGGCACTTTTATAAATGGCCTGATGCCATCAGAGTGCTTTGCCAAAGATTTGACACTAGCCTCTTTGTTTTCTGAAAGTACGCGCCCATCAGGCTTAGTTGCTGAGGGTTTAGGGCTTTCAGGCCTTGATGCTGAAAGCTTTTTGCCATTAACTTAATTCAAACCTTTTACCCTTGGTGATGCCAAATCTAAATAGCTTATCACAAATTCTCTTGATATGCAGTACCAATTTGGCTGAAGTTGATACTGAGCCAGGTGGCGGGGTCATTAAAATGTAAACTGTTATCCATCTCTCATCCATCATATTGATGAGGTCACCCTGGGAGACGAGTGAGGCAGCTGGCCTTCTTGGACCCTTTTTAGATGGGAACAGGAACGCCACCCAGTCCAAGTGAAGGGGCGCTATAAAAGACTTACATTACCATTCCCTTTTGCTAAAGGGGAAGCACCATCACCAGGGAATCAAGTGAGGACCACATTTTATGGCCTTGGACAAATTGCTTACCATTAACATAGCAATTTTTGGAGGATGGGGGAGCATCTGGGTGGGTGGCATGGAAAGCCTCAACAAGCTCAGAGCAGTTGTCATAGTCCCACATGTTAACCCAGCTATTCTCGTAGGCCAGATAGCCTCTCATGAAACTAATTACTGAATTTATTAGCATTTTGTCAGGAAGCCAGGATACCCTCAACTTCAGCTTCCTCCATGCCCTCAATCACAATGAGCTCTGGTTCTTATAAAATCGCCCTCTTGAATGGGACAGCTGAGAGATATGGAAACAAGATGTTGCTTTCAGTGGAAGCAATTTCTAATGGAAAGCACTATTTTCCAAATCTTCTTTCACCAGATGGGGGCCTGAGCACTTAATTTCGAACTTATGCAATGGTACCTCCATGAAAAAGTGCTGCGTGTCAAGCATGACATGTAATCCAACCTTTATTTCATGAACTGGGAGCCATTTTCAATCCATGAATTGTTTATAGTCACTTACAGCCTTAGTCAAGTGCTCCTGAACCAAGGACTATGTGGCGAAAATCTGGTTAGTGTGATTGGTGGAAGTTGGTACCTCTGGGCAAAGGCAGGAACTGACTGAAAACGATTTATTAAATCCCAAGGTCACTTCATATGTGGAAAAGCCCGTGGATGCATGTGTTACGTTGTTGTATGCAAAGTGGGAAAAGGGGAAGGTTGTCTAGCCAGGTATCCTGAGCAGTTGAAGCGTAGCACTGCAGGTACTTCTCCAAGATCTGATTAACTCATTCAGTTTGACCATCTGAATGTGGATGGTATGCAGTAGAGCGGCAGGGCGTAATCTTCAAGATTGCAAGAGCTTGTTCCAAAAACACAAGGAAAAATGGGCCCGCAGTAGTTGACAATTTCTTGCAAGGGGCCAAACATCAAAACAAATGGTACAAAAATAAGCAGGATTTTTCTTTAGAAGTAATAGCGGAGGAGCACAGGATAAAAAGGAACCATTTAGGTGAAGTATTCTACGACCACCATGACCGCTGTGAACCCCTTGGAGCTTGTTAGCTCAACAATAAAGTCCACGGACACCAATGACCATGGCCCCTCTGCCTGCTACAAGGAGCGAAGAAGACCATACTACCATATCAATATGACTTGACATGGGCTCAAGTCACACAGTTGGTGATCCATGCTGTAAAATCTTTTTGACGACCTTGACCAATTAAAGGTACATTTTACTAAATTGATGCATTTCATATTCCCCAGGTGACTGACTGTGAGGGGATTGTGATGAACTTAAATAACCTCACCTCAGAGGAGAGAAAGGACCCACTCCTGCTACCTAAACTGGATGAGCCCCTCAGCCAAACGGTATAAGGAATGCTTGTATTTTGGGAGAGACAACTGAACCATAAGTTCCACCCCCTCCGCACATGACATATGTGCTGCTAAGACCCACGACACCAAAAGCGCATCTGGAGCTAAGTCTACTGCTTAAACTATTAGAGGAACAATGGTCAGTATTTAAGTGGGGTGAATGACTGTGACGAGATACGCCTCATACTAATCATCTGGGTAAAGTGTGGGATTGCGACTTAGAAAATCAGGAAGGACATTCAGAGCTCCCTTCAAAAATCTTTTGTTGAGTGTTAAAGCTGCAAAAATCCCTGTAGGTTCAGACATGTTGGTGTGCCAACTTCTGTGGCTTCTGGAAATAGAGGAGAGCTTGGTGGTCTGTACGCACAGTCAATTTGTGCTGAGCGCCCTTCAATAGATAGCGCTAGCTTTTGAATGCTAAAGAAACAGCTACCAACTCTTTATCGTATATTGCCAAGGATTTCTTGGTGGAAGAAAACTTGTGGAAAAAATATGTGACAAGATATTTCAACTTATAATGCTCTTGGAGAAAGTCATCCACTACCTCAGCAAAAGACACATTAAATGCTACAATGTAGGGTTTGGAGGGATATGCATGCTTAAGGATTGGAGGCTAAAAACACACCTTAATAGTATTGAATGTCTGATGGCACATGAGTTTCCAGAAAAAGTGAATGTTTTTACCTGTGAGTGGATGGAGAGGGGCTGCCCGCTGTGAGAGCGCGAGGAGAGCATTTTTAGGAATATGATGGTTCCCAAGAAGCCCCTTAATTGCTTCTGAGTCGTTGGTGTTGGCCACTTGATGATGGCATCCAGTTTGCTTGCCGGGATGGCACACACATTTTTTAAGATGAGATTGCCCAAAGAGGTGACTTCTTCCCAATAAAACTCATATTTAGACGGCTTGTCAAACAAATTAGTCTTGTTCATGATAGCTAATACCGCTTCCAAATATTTTGCATGTTGCATGGGAGAGGGAGAGTGTACCAGGATATCATCAATATCTGAATGCGCAGGTGAACCAGAGATCACTCAGCAAGCTATTTATATCCTTTGGAACATTCAGGCGCATTATTAAGCCCAAAAGGAATCACTTGATGGTGGAATATACCTTGTCTTTTCCAAATAACGATGAGTCATTTCCTGACTTCCGTCACCCAAAATTGATTAAAGAAAATAAATGAATTGATTTTAAAAACATGCACGACTTGGAAATTGCTTGGCCGATTGTCTGTTCCAGTGGCATTGGGTAGGGATCGTGGACTGTGATATTGTTAAGGTGGCCGTGATACACATAGGGACAAAGGGAACTATCTGTCTCTTTGACAAAGACAATGGGAGAGGCAACAGGGTACGACTCTTTGAGCAAACAACCTTTATTGAACATGTCATCCAACCAGGCATCAAGGGCAGCCTCATCCCCTGCTGTATGCAGGTACAGTGAGCAGTTTAAGTTCATCACCTCAATGTAGTCCTAAACTTTAAATCCAATTCCGTATGTGGTGGAAGGAAGTTAGCCTTTTTTGGGATCAAACATTCTCTGATAGCGCATCAAAACAGCAGGAAGATCTGGCGGAAGACCTATGGAGATTTGAGGGTTGTATCCAATTTACAACTTTGAGTCTTGGTAAAGGTATCCAATAAAGGGAGCTCGCCTTCCACCTGACTGTTGGGAAATGACAGCTTGTTAGATTCTAAGTAGATTAACACATGCTATTGATGCCACAAAATTAAACTTAAAATCACCGAGATCATGAGGTTAGGTATTACAGAGAAGCAATCATAAAAACATAATAGGTGAACTGAGAAGGGTACTAGGCGCCATACTTTATAAGATATTTGGGAGGCTGATAGGCGACCAACACTGCTGGTCCCATGTCCAAGTAAAGATCCAGCTGCTGGGCCAACTCCAAACTCATGAAGTTTCCTGATGCTCCAGTGTCGACCAAGGCCTTGAAGGTTACCTGGTGTTCTCCAATAGAATTTCAATTGATAATAGAAAGTATGTGTAACTTTTTTTATTGTCAGATGCTGTCATTTCTGTTGAAACCAAAGAGATTGTAACTAAATCATGGGTAAGAGCTTGTTCCATTATAGGATCAAATTGGGGCCAATATGAGGTTGCATCCCATCCTCTTTAGGCCGGAATTTCGTTGATTTGCAGACAGGTGAGCTGGAGAATACCAACTAGGGCGTAGAGGCGGCGTCAAAACCTGGAACCAATAATGATACTGATTCAACTTCAGAATCAGAACCTGAGACCAAGTTGGCAAAAACAATCATGAAGTACCCGCTTTGAGGGTGGACTTAACTGGAAAGTAGATGGTAATGGAACAATTTGGCCATAATGATTCATATAAAGCTATCTGGGGGCTTCTTATAATATTGGTGATCAACCAGACAAACAATAGAAGGCAGTCTACCAAATGAACTTTCATATGGAAGATGGTTACCACTGCGTTGCCCACCTTAACAAGGAGGGTGGAAATGGCCGGAAACAATGTATGTTTAATCATGTCAGGGAAGCGGCAGATAGAGCTTAGACTGGCCTGCCAGTTGGGATGCAAAAGAGCCCTGAAGGCTAGCCAAAATGCCAGAAACATTGCTACTCAAGAGAGTTTTGTATATTCTGGGAGATAAGTAGCAATGGAGTGCCAACAGACCACAAATGAGAAAAGCAACTTGACGAGGATCCAATGCTCTTGCAGTCCCAGGGCCAATGGGCCTGAACATAGATAGTTCCGTGACTGAAGAAAAATGAATAAAGGCCTTAACATGATAGGCAAAGTGACTATGGGAGGATCATCATAAAAATATGGCTGGGATGATCAAGTTTATACGCAGGCTGCAGGACCACATTGCAGATGTCACTGTGGGTTTGTTGTAGGTAAAATGAACTTAGTTAAAAAATTTGAGCTCAGGAAGACTTTTATCTAATTTTAAATAAGAGTATCAACCGTCAATTTTCTCAGTGTGTTATTAATTATTAAATAGACAAAAAATTCTGGGGAATAGATTAGGAAAGCGCAGGATTTGGCCCCTAAGATTTGGCTAATCTGGAAAACTTCGAGCAGGGGGAACAAATTTAATTTGAATTGACTTTGAAAGTATTGGCGGTGGGCCAAGTTGTAAGAAATTGAGGATTAGCTCACTTATAAAATATCCTGCTTTGATAGTTGGGAAGAGTTTTGGCTGATAAATCCTCGATTATACTATGTGTCTTATGGTATTTCCTAACTTTTTGGAAGCTCATAAAGCTAAACAACAATAAATGACTCTTCTGGTCTTCTTTTGGGTATACTTTCCCTCTCTAATCTGGAACGCTCAAGACACAGGTAATTATGACAATCTCCCTTGAATGCTTGTCTACACTTCTTAATATGAAAGTCAAATTAGGATAAGACTATCTAAGATGAAAATATTAATAAATGGAAAGATGATGTTTTTATTTTGGGTCAGGTGCCGGTATTTTATACATCTAAGGCATCAGGATATACTAATCTAGTAGATGAGTTCATTGGAACCATGCTGATCCACCATATATTATGGCATTGGTTATTGAAATTTCCCCAAGTGAATTCATCCAAAAAATTAACCAAATTACAATTGTTTCACCCAATTGGAGGCACTACTGCTCTTAATTGGATAGATTATTAGGCTTAATATTAGCAACTCAGCGGTGTATATTCACCTCTCAATCAGCCTGATTTCATTTCATCATACAGCTGATGAAATGCAAAAATGGGGAGAATAAGAAATACAAAGTTTGAATTATGATGCACCCCTTTGTGGGACTTCAGCAGGCCTCTCAATAGTACTAGGTACTCCCTATTCAAGCTTTCTATGTGCAAGTACTACCTAGCTGATTACGATGAATGACATACATTAAAAATAGAACAATAATTATTTTTGAATAAAAATTTGAATATTCAATTAAGTTTGTGCCATAAATTCACATAGTTCACCCAAGTGGATCCCATAATCGGCCATAAAGTTATATCATAGCTATTATTAGCTACGATAATTGGGATGATTTAGGTATATTTGAGGCGGATTTGGGATGAATCTAGTTATGTAGAAAGGAATTGGGAAGGATCAAGCATCCATCATTGGGAGTAATATATTAGCATTTTGGTTT